>CAIGRP010061908.1:0-19189 GCA_903798385.1 Fraxinus cuspidata | reverse complement strand
TTCTACAATTAACTTTTTTTTTTTTTTAATTCTTCTTCTTTTTGTTTTTTTTTGTTTTGTTTTGTTTTTTTTTTTTTTGGGTGAAGCCGCTGTGCTCGCTCGAGCGATCAATCAAAATTCCTTAGGAGTGAGTCTGTTTTATTGATTGATGTTAATGACTTTAAACTCTGTCATTGCAGGCATACATAGGCACTTTGTGCTTTATGGTTTAACAGAATATATGTGCAGAAGGTTATCTTTCCCTTTCATTTCTATCCTACAGTAATTGTATAATTATCAATTTAAAGTTCTGCTTCTGAGTATCCTCTTTTTTATGTTTTGAATTTTAGCTTTTTGTACATTTACACAAATTCTTGTTGCAGTTTCAATCGGTCATTTACTGCGGATGATGTTTTGAAGTTGTTGGATCGCTTCTACAACTTGGAAATGCTGGTATGTGTATGGCCTCAAATTTTTTACATTGCATTATTCTCGATTATCAAGTTGCACTGAGTTTCACTCGGTACATAACTATAGATTATCTAATTAATCGAACTTTGAGTGAGTTGAACGTCTGAAAACTCATTTTAGATTTATATCTATCTTTAATAAACAATGGATGTGTTTGGAGTGAGGTTTTAGAGATTATTTCTGTGTTTTTTAGTAATATAATATATTTGTTGCATCTAATGATTGTTTCAAAATTAATTCATTACTTATAATGTCATCATATTCAAAAGTTTCACCTTAACATAATTTGAATTCTTATCTTCTTGTAAAAAACAATAAAGATGAAACACTATCTCATGCTCAGAACTCAATTTTCTAGTTTTGAATAGATAAAATATCGATATAGTTAATTCCTTTATCTCGTATTGCTCTATGTTTTGGAACAACAGAATATATGACAAATTGTGTGCTCGATCTATGCGGACAAAGCCAACCATCCATTTTAAAGAAAACAATAGAAGGAGGGAACAAAAGTAGGCATTCTATGCCACATTGAAAAATAGGAGCTTTGTTTTTTTTATTGTTTGCAACTGCAGAAAACCTACCTGATTCAAACAAACATGCAGTTCAAACATGTTTACTTGACCTCTGCATACTATGTGGTAACTAATGAAATAGATTATTTGCTCTGCTTTGTTCCTCCATGTGGAGTTCCACTACAATGAGTGAGACCATGGAGAAGCACGCACGCTTCACTTAATTTGATTATGAAAATGCATGTTTTGTTTTGCCTATTTGACTTCAAGAGTTGTCAAAGCAGTATATGCTGATACTACAAGCTTTGTCAGTTTAGAATTTAGAATTTTAATATTTGATGAAGTTAATTATTGCTCATCTATGTGTGGAATTGTAGAAACCTGATGACGAAGACGAGGAAATCCTAAATCAGGAGGAAGATTTTCGCTTGCCGAAAAGTTATTTCCTAGAGGAATGATCATGAAAAATTTGGGTACATAAGTTGCTTGTGTAAGATACTGTTCATATATCATGCTTAGTGAGTGATTTCCATTTCTTCTCCAAAATTTGAATTCAAAAAAAGGAACATCTGCATATTGATTGCGCTGAATTCTGATTCTGATTACTCAATTTTAGCCACCATGTCTAAACTAATAGCTTTCTGTTAGTGCAATAGCAGTACGATGGGTTTTCTATGTATGTCAGAGGGTTTGTTTGTTACGTCGCATAAACAATACTGGATATGACTCCTAGGTTTTGTTTACAAATGTAATATATTCGTGCAAGCCAATTCCAATTTGTCATATATACTTTTCTTGAAGATGGGATAATTTTTTCAAAGACGAGGAGAGAGCCTATGTCCTGTATAAAATGCACGTGGTAAATGTATTTATTTTTGTTCAACTAGACTAGACGGGTCAACACGCTTCAACGGTTTATATTGAATAGCGAATGCTCTCATAATTACTTAAACAAAGATGATGGAAAGATCTGAGCTTAACCATCTCATGTTTTACATTATAGATGTAGTTTTACCACTCAAATTATAAACGTTTTAATATGAAAACAACGTTAATTATAGAAAAGGCGTGTTTTTTGCTAACTGAAGAAGTTTAATATCTTTTATTATTATTATTATTATTAATTATCCTCATTGTCATCCTCATCTTCGCGTGACGTTTCCTTTAGAACGTTTGTGCCATCAAAGGATTTGAACAAATTTGCACTTAATTTGTAACGAATTAGCAGTCTAGTTGACATGAAGCCCCTATTTGGGTTCTATTTTCTCGAACTTATTTTCAACCACACATTTTTTTATATAATAATTTTTCACGTAGATCCAAAACTTTTTTTATTTTTAATCACACATTTTCAAAAAATCAATATTTAAAAACACAATTTCACCATATAATGGGGCTCAAACTGGGGCTAATTCTGCCAAGGAAACATTTATGGAGCTTTAATTTTTATTTTTTTAACACCAAACAAATTAACATTCTAAATTATTTCTATCCATGTTCATCTTCTTCACTGGAGAATTACGTTATCTTGTCGAGCTCATACAATGACTAACCCCAAATTTTTTCTCCACCTACAAAGCCATCTCTTGTCCGCAATCTGTCGTGAAAGGTTTTTTTTTTCAGACGAAAATCATCATAAAGAAATAAATGTACTAATTAATATATAATTGAAATAAGAATGCGATAAAAAAAGAGAGTTAAAAACATGAGTCTAAAAGCGAAAAATTTAAAGAGATTAAACTATTTACACACACAAAGTGTGAGACACCACCCCTGTGTTAAAATCTGACAGCTGATTGGAAAAAGTGTTTTCAATGTCAATGTACCAAAATCTGTCAACTTTCGTTTGTGTAAACCAATGTATGAATTTTTGTATATAATATATTAAATATCACATTAAGTGTAAATCATTTTCTGGACGATTTTAGTCATACTAAAATTTAATTATTTCAATAATACATTACCTTTCATTTTTCAATGTATGTTTAATTGAAAATTAATTATTAAACGTTCGCACAAGAATTCTACGAGAACAATAAAATTGATTCATGAACATGTAATTTAATAATTTGAATTAATGACTATAGAAAAAGAATAATGTATATATTTTTACCCAAAGGGAGTGTTAAGTGAACCAACATGAAATTTAATTAATTTGAATTAATAAATATAGAAAAATAATAATTTATATACATTTAGACAANTATTTTTACCCAAAGGGAGTGTTAAGTGAACCAACATGAAATTTAATTAATTTGAATTAATAAATATAGAAAAATAATAATTTATATACATTTAGACAAATGACGTTATATCATAGATTAAATGAATAATATTGAAATTAAATAAGTGTACATGAACTTGAATAATTTATCTACTCTTATAATAATTGAATAGCTCACAAATTATACGATCTTTAATAATTTATATACTCCTAGAATAATTTATGATAAATGAATAATCTTGAAAATAAATACGTTTTCAAGAACTTGAATAATTTATTTACTCCTATAATAATTGAATATCTCACAAAACATGTGTACATGAACTTGATGACTTAATGTTATATTTAATATATTAATACATAAATGTTAATTAGTATATATGCACATGCATAAATAATTGAATTATAGTATTTTTAGAGTAATTGAACAATCCACAAAATATGTAAAGTGTACGTGCATGAACTTGAAGAATTAATTTATTGAATTATAGTAGGATATATATATATATATTAATCTTAATTATTATCATACACGTAAATAAATATTTAAAATGCATAAAAAGTTCATTTCACATAAATAATTTTTTTAACTATTTTTATATTCACTAATTTTCAAATATCATTTTTACAATGTTTATAAAACATTTCAAAATAACGTGCAACGCACGTTTTGCTGCGACTAGTGTACATAAAGCATTGTCATATTATCAAATAAACAATTGAAATTGATGGACCTTCTTAATTCAGCCCATGTTTATATACAGAGTCCAAAAAAGCCCAATAGAAATAACTGATGTATTTATTCACTCCAATTAGGGTTTAACATCTCTCAGCCTCAATCAGAATTAGCACAGGGAAGAAGAAACAACGCAAAAATGGTGAAGGGTCGCCAAGGAGAACGCGTCAGGTTTATACATTATTCCACTCATTTCATAAATCTACATATATATATGTATTAATTTTTACTCTTATCTGTAGACTTTACGTGAGAGGAACAATCCTGGGATACAAGAGGTCGAAATCCAATCAGTATCCAAACACGTCCTTAATTCAGATCGAGGGAGTGAACAGCAAGGAAGAGGTGGCGTGGTACCAGGGGAAGCGGATGGCTTACATCTACAAGGCCAAGGTGAAGCAGAATGGAACCCATTACAGGTGCATTTGGGGCAAGGTAATTCGCCCTCATGGTAACAGTGGCGTCGTCAGGGCTAAGTTCAAGTCCAACCTCCCACCGAAGTCCATGGGCGCCCGCGTTCGCGTCTTCATGTACCCTAGCAACATTTGAAGGTATTGAAAAATGGAAATAGCATATTAGATTTGGTATGACGTGAAATTACTATTGCTGGTTGCTTGAAATAACAAATCAATTCTTGCTCTGTTTTCCTCAAAGGTATAATTGTTATTTGTTTGATAATTGTTTTTGCAGGTTATTAATGCTTAGTTGCTAATTTTTAGTTTTTTTTTTAAATTTTTTGAACTTAGCATAGAATTTCATATTTTTATTTTATCTTTGCTAATGTTACACTTTCTGCTGCTTATTTAGTAGCATGTAGTCTTTTTATTGAAAATTAGTGATTTGTTAAATAGAGATGTAAATGTTATTGCTTTAAGCTTCAATAGTTGAAAGATTTTTAATTATGATCATATGATTTCTGAGACCTCCAACTGAAAATTAGACGCTGACGTTTTGTAGCTGGTTACTGGTTAATAGTGGTGCATAGTTATGGGTGTATGTATTGAGTTGAACCTAAATATTTGGTAGTCAATTTTCATCTTTCAAAATGAATGGTTTCAACACGGGTATCTACTAATACTTTTTAGAGTTATCTATTGGCTTAAATATATAATCTATGCATTGACATTCTAGTATCGTGGTTATATAACGTGCCTGAGTAGAAAGGCATTGAGACCTGAGAGATTGTTTGAAAATATCCATTTTAAGAACAGCAGTCTTGAATATTTTTCTTGAAAGAAGTTTTGTTGACTTTGAATTTAGTCTTACCATATTCACGGTAATTAACATAGAAAGAGGTCTGCAGCAAGAAAATACAGTTATGCACAATCTATCTTTGAAAAGTTTAATTCAAAGAAAATTCTACAATTGTGAATCAGCCATGGACATCAAAATTTTGGCCTACATCATGCTTAGTCTAAGCTGATTTAGACTTTTTGAATTAATTTTAACCTCGCCGCTTTATCCCTTAAATGGGAATTCTCTACTCAAGCTTTAGTATTGTCACTAGATCGCATGAGTCCATTGGTTTGGTGTCTTGCGTCTAATGCTGTGCATTTTATCCTGGGAATGGATTAGGGATGGCAAAAAAACCCGACAAACCCGATCCCCGCGGGGCCCCGCCCCGAACGGGGGCGGGGATCCCCGCTTAAACGGGTATTCGGGGCGGGGACGGGGCGGGGAATTTCTCCCCGGGGCGGGGACGGGTAACGGGCCCCCCGCCCCCGCCCCGTTTAATTTTTTTTATAATTCAATACTTTAAATTGAAATTTTCATTAGTTTTAATAAAAAATGGCAATTAAAATTATTTGTCTAAGTCTAATGAATGAGAGCAATAAAAATAAATTATCAAAAACTAAAAAAAAAAAAAATTTTAAACGGGGGCGTAAACGGGGAATAACCCCCCCCCGCCCCCCCCCCCCCCTTAAACGGGGAGGGGACGGGGCGGGGAAATGCTTAGCCGGGCACCTCCCCCGCCCCCGGCCCGCCCCGTTGCCATCCCTAGAATGGATAATTATTTAAGCCATAGACTCGTACACCCTTATTTGTCATTCTGTTCAAGGGTATTTTATTAATTTATATCACATTAATACCTTTATTTCTGCCTCAGTAATTCTTCACCAATTTTTTGTATTTACAGGGATTGGAACTGCTTTATTGAATTAATGACTACTATATATTACTTGGTCGGTGTTGGTGCTTATCGCATCACTCCGTGGTACCACACTAATGTTAACTATTCTTGTCCTTGCAGTGCGTTCAGAAATTGCTTAAAAGAGTTGTTAGAAGACATTGGTGGCTGCTTGAAGGCTTTATCTGCCCAAAAAATCATTGTTGATTGTTAGGATCTATTTATAAGAGCTGAATGTTATACTAGCGTTTTTGTTTTGGTAAATCTTTGTCTGCCTTCAACTATTTGAGCAATTTCAATACAATTAATCGGCACCGGATTTTACTATTTTTGTCATTCTGTTTTAATCGTTTCTGAAGTTACTATTTGTATCTTTCTATTAATGTGGCTATGCTTGTTTAATGGAAAATGTGCTTGTCATTTGGTTTTGCTTTGATCAGTTATTCAAGGTGAATGCTGATACACGTTATGCTGTTTTATTGATCTTGATATGTTGCCCGAATTTAGTTTTAGAAAACATGAAAGAAACTCCTATTGCCCAATTGTTAGGTTGTGTGTGTGTCGACCCTTTAGTGGCTTGTAAATGAGTTTTCTTCGACGGGAGTGATGGTGGTTGAAGTAGCAGTGAGGGGGCATGGTTGTGTTTGGGAGGATGAAGAAATTTACGTTTTTTAATTATTTAAATTGATTTTAATTGTGAAAATGTAGAAATTTGATTTTGCCCATCTTAAAAAAAAGTTAGTCGAACTTTGAATTAAGGAATGTTTGGACTAAAATCGTTCAATATATATATCCAGTGGTTAGGTTTGATGGGACACAGTTTTTCAATTACACATTTTATCAAATATGGGTTAAATAGAAGGCCAATTTCGGTGATTACTTTAAAACAAAATAAATTTTGGTGATATTAAAGAATAAAAATTTCTTTTTCTCAGTCATATTTTATTTTGTACACTATAGCCTATCGAATATGCTATACATACGTTTTGTGAAGACTTGATCTTAATTTAGCATATTAATAAAAAATATAATGTTATCACTTATCAATGAATACAAAATAATTTTAAAATTAATTTTTTTAAAAAAAATTCCATTAATAATAAATTTGAATTTTATTTTATTAATTCCAAAAATGTTGTGTTTTTTCTATGAAGTCTCCGACAGAAAAGGATTCAATGCAACCAACTGAGAAGTAAAACACACACACGTGTCTTTTGCAATATTATCGCGCTTCTGACTAAATTCCGAAACTACCCTCCGTCTCTACTTTTCTCTCAACGTTTATAAAAAGATGGCAATTCACGCTCTGAATTCTTCACAGATCAAAGAAGATAAAAAATGTCGAACGAAAACGAGAGAGAGAATCATGTTTACATGGCCAAGCTCGCCGAACAAGCTGAGCGTTATGATGGTATGTATTTCTGTATGTATACACAGATCAATTGTTCATATACGCATGCATTTTTTCCATGCAAATTTGAGATTGAATCGTGCAGATCATCCTGTTTTCTGATTACTCAATGGATCAGTGTGTGTCTGTGTGTGTTTTTGTCTGGTTTATATCATCTGATGGCATTGATCTGTGTATGGATCAAGATGTATGAATCGGTTGAAATGATTTAAGAAAGATTCGTTTTCCAGATTTGGTTGAGATTTTAAGGTATAAATGCAACTCATGTCATCAAAAAATGTACCTTCGGAATTTAACATGGATAACAATTTGTTACAGAAATGGTTGATAGTATGAAAATGGTTTCAAAACTAGATGTTGAACTGTCAGTGGAGGAAAGGAATCTGCTCTCTGTTGGGTACAAGAATGTGATAGGTGCACGAAGAGCTTCTTGGCGCATTATGTCTTCCATTGAGCAAAAGGAAGAGTCCAAAGGAAATGAGAACAATGTTAAGCTGATTAAGGGTTATCGCCAGAAAGTCGAAGAGGAATTATCCAAGATTTGCTATGACATTTTGTCCATCATTGACAAGCATCTAGTTCCCTCTTCTGGTTCAGGAGAAGCTACTGTTTTCTATTACAAGATGTGAGTAGATCATGTTGTTCTTATTGCTTTACCTCTCGATAATCTTGAATCAGATCAATGTCATTGGTTTACCCATTATGTTCGAATGATGAAGCATCACCTCCAAATTTGTTGGGAATATAGCTTAGGTCGTTGTTGTTTTACGTTGATTGAATATCAAGTTTTTCCAAATTCTTTTGTCTTTGTTGATAAGATTTAAGCCCGGTTGATTATGGATTATTCCAGGAAAGGTGACTATTTCCGCTACCTTGCTGAGTTTAAGACTGATCAAGAAAGAAAAGAGGCAGCTGATCTATCACTCAAGGGCTACGAGGCATGTTAATTACTCTCAATATATGACATGTTTGGTAAGGTAGACTCGACAACATTAACGAAGGAAAAAAAATATTGTTCATTGTGCCGTAATGTCTTGTCCTATCAAATACCAAACATGCTGATAGTACATCCATATAGACAAACAACAAACCAAGCAAGGCAATATGTTTCTTGTGTTTAACTTTGTTGCCATTTCTGTAGTCTGCATCAGCCACCGCTAATACAGATCTCCCTTCAACCCATCCTATCCGTCTTGGTCTCGCTTTGAACTTCTCCGTGTTCTACTACGAGATTATGAATTCTCCTGAGAGGTAAACAATCTTCCATTATCTCAATTTCTTTCAAGAATCTGTTCATGTAAATTGTACATTGGTATATGCAGGGCTTGTCATTTGGCTAAACAAGCTTTTGATGAGGCAATTGCTGAGTTGGATACTTTGAGTGAAGAGTCTTATAAAGACAGTACCTTAATTATGCAGCTGTTAAGAGACAACCTCACTCTCTGGACCTCTGATTTGCCTGAAGATGGAGGTAAATTGTCATTTTTTTTTTCACGTGTTCGTCCCGGTGGCAACGTATAATCATTCCTTCAATTACATGTTCTACACCACCCTGTGCAGGTGAGGAGACTGTCAAAGCTGAGCCTGAGAGTGAAGAACCTAACACAGCACAATCTCAGGTGAGATTTTCTTTATTCTTTTCATCCGTGTCATCTCAACGAAACAGTCTTCTTCGATGAATAAAATCGTGTTTTGTCTTGCAGAGTTGATTGTGATCATCAAGAGCAACAATACACATGAAGCAATTTGTGTTAGCCACATTCTCCCTCAAAGGGTTTTACATTTCCAGTTTCTGATCAAATCAGAACAGCATGTCTGTAGGCAATTAGCCATGTTTTTTCTTTTCTTGATGTTCACTTGCATTATGTTTTTAGTTTTGTTTCATTGCTAAAAATTTTGCTTCTGGAATGTATGTTTCTTTTAAATATGAAGCTCATTGGTACGCGACAGTTTTATTTCAATAAATTGTTACTTCGATTACATATACTTGGAGAAATAATTATAAGGATATGCACAAAGAAATTGTAAGAGGAGACAATTGAAATTATTTACTTTTTCTACTTGCAGCAGAAATAAAGTACTTATTTTCTGAGGAAAATAAGAAATTCAAAGAGTCCCCAATGATACCTCTTTTCTCCCAAATGATCCGACCAGCTAAAATCATCAAAATTTTCACAACCTTCCATCCTCGCCATATCCGCCTTCAGACTTTTACAAGCGCCGCCGCCAGCGTTTCTACGGCCGCCACCACCAGCCATCCATCCCTTGCCCAACCCATAACACCGGTGAATCAAGCCCACCTCCTCAGAGTCTGCACAATCCTCTATCAACAGCAAAACTCCCCCGAGCCGAAACTCCATAATAGCCTCACAAAAACCACTTTCAATCTCACCCACGAGTTTTTCCTCCAAGTCTGCAACAATTTTCAGTATTCATGGCGACCCGTTTACAGATTCCATCTATTCTCCGTTACACAACCCCATTTCACCCACACCTCCACCACCTTCAACAAGATGCTTGATGTGGTAGGTAAATCAAGAAACATTGAGCTTCTCTGGGACTTATGTGAAGAAATTGGAAAACTTCATTTGCTTAATATTAAGACATATATTATTGCATTAAGAACACTGTCTGCTGCTAGAGAGTTGAAGAAATGTGTTGAATTCTTCCATTTAATGAATGGGTTTGGGTATGAGTATAGAGTTGAGGTTTTGAATAAGGTAGTGGAGTTTTTGTGTAAAAACAAGCTTGTTGTGGAGGCCAAGCATGTAGTTGTGAAGTTGAAAGATTGCGTTAAACCGGATGGAGAGACTTACAGGTGGTTAATATATGGTTTTTGTGATGTAGGGGACTTGATTGAGGCCTCAAAGGTGTGGAATTTGATGGTGGATGAAGGGTTCGAACCAGGCATTAATGCGGTCGACACCGTCTTAGCTGGTCTTTTCAAGAATAACAGATTTGATGAGGGGTTGAAGCTTTTTCAGTCAATGAGAGTGAAGAGGATGGAAAATTTAGGGCTATCAACATATCGGGTTGTGATCAATTGGTTGTGTAAAAAAGGTAAGCTTGGGGAGGCTCATAAGATGTTCGACGAAATGCAAATGAGAGGTATCAAAGCCGATAATGAAACATTGGGGTCGATAATGTATGGACTTATGAGCAAAGGAAGAGTTAGGGAGGCTTATAACATCGTGGAAAGGATTGAAAAGCCTGATATAAATGTATATCATGGGATGATCAAGGGACTTCTAAGGTTGAAAAGGCGTAGTGAAGCAACACAATTGTTTAGGGAGATGATAAAACGAGGGTGTGAGCCGACAATGCATACATATATAATGTTGTTGCAGGGCCATTTGGGAAGGAGAGGGAGGAAAGGGGAGGATCCATTGGTTAATTTTGATACCATTTTTGTTGGAGGTTTGATTAAGGCAGGGAAGTCATTGGAAGCAACAAAATATGTGGAGAGAGTGATGGATAGAGGACTTGAGGTGCCAAGATTTGATTACAATAGGTTTTTGCATTATTTTTCGAATGAGGTAGGCGCGATTATGTTTGAAGTGATGGCTGAGAAATTGAGAGAGGTCGGTTTGTTTGATTTAGCAGATATATTCGCAAGGTATGGAGAGAAGATGGCAACTAGAGAACGGAGGAGAAACAGAACTCTCGAGCCACAAGAGTTTGTACAAACTTGATTTATAACGAGATAGAGGTGTAAAGATGGGTTGGTCCTTCCAGTGTATGCAGGCTGGCCAGCTCGGACCTTGTTTTCTTGATGACTGGCCTCTACATGGCAGCCCTTCTGCACCTATGCTGATGGCAAGACAATTTATACAGTGTCGATTTTAAGTTTATTTTGAGAAGCACCTATACTGATATGCATTGGTAGGAGATGAGGTTGTATAAACTGTGTTTAGCATGTTGGATTTGACAATATTAGACGAAATTTCTTTTCTTGAATATGAAACAAAATATAGGGGTAAAACTTGTTGCATTAAATAATTGGGTGTGCATTGAACTTTTAGCAAAATATGATCCGAGTCACTAAACTTCATTTTGATCTAGTTCACTTAATTTAGGGTGTGTTTGAACCCCATTTTTAGGGAAAATAGTTTTGCTAACTAGACTATTACATGAGCATTTTTATTACTTAAATTATTAGATATGGACCAAATGATTAAATCAACTAGATTACATGAGCATTTTCACGAGTCAAATTAACGAACATGAACGAAGTGAATAAATTGTAATAAATGTTTAAGTTCAATGAACAAATAATATTCGAGTTCAATGATTATTTTGTTTCAAAAAGAAATGTTTAGATCAATATCGCTATAAGTTTAGCGATCATTAGTGTATTTAATCCAAGGTTTTGGAATGTAACGGTTTTATAATTCGGTTGATGAAGGAAGGAAGATGATTCAATCACGTTTAGCAATATCGTTGGGGAAAGAGATGGTTAAGAATAAATTATGGATGTGATGAGGACTTAGGTCGCTAAGATATATGAACGTTAGTTAAAGAAGATTTACATTTATAAAAGTGCTATAATTTCACTAGAATTAGTTAATAGTCGTCACAATTATCAAGTTCTTTTAAATCTTCCAACAAATATTACTGTAAAAAGAAGTGAATGAAAATACAAGATTCGGGTAACAAATTTTATGTTTAATGAGAATAAAATTTAATTTATTATCTGGAGAAAAATTAAAATGATTATGTAGAATGTAAATGGTCTTAGGGTTGTGCTACAAGTACATAGGGAACACCACGTGTCCATTATGGACACCATTATGGTGCCCTCTATGTACATCAAGAATAATCCGTGGTCTTATCGAACACATAAATTTTGATGGAATTCTTGATTGGCTTCTATTGAAACTACCCCTTATTTTTGCTGGACCACAAGCACAAGTTATAAATCCACCACACAAACTTGGAGGTGTAAATAAGGTGCATTATTGAATTTGAGGCGACCCCCCTTTGAACAAAAGACGTACTGTAAGCTAGTCCACTTGAAAATTCAAGCTACGTCAATACCTAAGTATTTAGGACTACGGATGTTTGGAACTATTTTCAATGGCCTGAACGGAAAAGTAGATGAAGTTAAATAAAATTACGTTGAACTATAAGATGAAAACACTGGATTACAACGCACGTGATGTCGCTGTTCTTTAGATGATATTTGCCCTCAGTATACCGATGAAGCTAAGACGCTTCCAAGATACAATGTGACATGAACGTTGTTTGCATCATTAACTAAAGAAAAACAATCCAAACACTAGTTAAGGAGAATAAAAGTTAAACTCTAGAAGTTTATATTCTGTATTTTTCGGATTTACAAAATACAGACAAAGCCTTTTAAATACATATGATGCAAAGCATGTACGAGAAATATTTTAAGGAAGAATACGAATGGAGAATTATTCTCTTCATGCCATCATGGAATCCAATAAATCTTAAATCCTTTTATAGATCCTATTACACCTCTTCCAACAAGGTGCAATTGTTCAAAGACACCTTTTGGACATGAAAACACATCAAAATAACATAATAATCAACTTCTAACGGTTAAAATTGAAATTAAGACAAAGAGACACCATGGTGTATGTTCGGGTAATGTGCGAGGGAATGCTGGCCTTTCAAAATGTTGCGATCCCTATCCTACTTTGCGCAATGCCCCTTGAACCTAGAGATGTGTTTTGCTCTCTTTGATTCGACAACTATAGTCCAGAAAAGATCTTATTATGAAAAAATTTCAACAATCCTCCACTATTTTTAAATGAACGATGTATATCTCATAAAAGTTTTGCCAAACTTATAAATAAATGAATGTGTATTATGGACTTGAAATACCACCTAGTGAAAATTCCTCAAATGTTAATCAAGATGATGTGGTAGATAAACTTTGAACCATTGACCCTGTATGGTTTAATCAGAAACACTTCATACATGTTTGCATATCCTCAAGTGTTCAATTATGGACATGTGAATAAGATATATGTTCTTTATCCTAATTTTCATATAAGTTTTAAGTAACTAGTCTAGCCACCCCGGAGATGGCACCATTATAACTCTCATATAGATAGTCTTATCAAGAATACTCGTGTGACTAAAGTATTCCATAGATATATCTATATAAGAGTATCTCAATAAACTATTTAAATATAAAATGCTTTCTATTTTAAAAGGGTCAACAATTAATTATGTTCCAAAATACTCGTTAAATTAACATTTTAATTAAGAGAGTGAGTATGAATTCAAGGTATTTCAATTTTCAATGAAAAAAATGATATAGTAATTTGGAGCGAATCTAGTGAAAATAAATGATATGAAAAAAACAACAAATATTTTTTGGGAATAGTAAGATTAGTATTAAATGTAAAGAGTCTGTTGGAATACTTAAAAAAATTTATTCTTTAAATTTATATAGATAATCTCTAAATTGTAGAATATACTCTTTAAAAATAGAGAGTCCTCTGAAGATACTCTAAATCGATTAAAAGTTTAATAAATAAACCTTTACCATTTAGTGTTAAATATACCAGGTACATTTCCGTCGGAACAAATCTATAGTGATTGCAATTACTCATATAATGTTCTTTGCCCATTTTCCAAAATCTTGATGTAAACATCAAATGTTAGGTCGATTTTTACATTATTGGAGATTAAAAGTTGGATTCAGTCCTTATTCTCCCTTTGACATCAATAGTCTAATAATTCCTTGAAAGATTTTTTATGTCAAAAGGTTATCATGTCATAGTAACTTAATCCATTATAGAGTTACTTTTATAGCACTAAAAACATTAGGTCAATCGCCTAATTAACAGTTTAAAGAGACTACTTATACCTTTAATTCTCAAACATAGAGAATATGACATCAACCAAACTCTATGCAATATTTGATTCATTTTCAAATTTCCAACTTGGTATTATACTTCCTCCTGAAGGTGAACTAAGTTACGATATGTTTTATGCCATTAGACTTCCGACTGCTATGACCTTAAGCATAAGATTCAAGATCTCATTGATCAGAAGCTTTGGAACTCATCCAAGGATGTAATCGGTACCTCCCACAAAGAGCATCCACTCCACGGTACCCCATTGCACCAACTAGTCCAAGCTCCGCTCATACCTCAAAGTAGTCTTTACTTCTTTGTCTGATTTCTTTCTAAGCAAAATTCAAGCCTATTCTTTTATGGAACCTTAATTGGAATTTGGAAGCACATCAATACATTTTTATAAGCAATTTTTTTCACATGATTTAACTCTGTAGTAATTTCAAATATTCAAAAAAGGAATAAACATCGACTAGAAACTCCTATAATTAAATCTTAGCCATTATTAAAGCTAAAACATCCAGAAAACTTCATTTCTTCTTAACAAAAACTTCAACTCACAAAGGCGATGAAAATAATCTACTTATTTTTTGTATTTTTGCTTATAATTTTTTAAGTTTTGATTCTGACTACTGATTTCTTGATATGAGCTGTGGTTTATTTTCAATCATTATGTTTTGGAATAAAGTCCTATAAATCAACTAAATCCCTCAAACCTATACAAATAAGCAAGTTGATAAATTCAGTGCTTAGTAAATTATGCATCAAAGTCTATACCTTAATCATCTATGGAGAAGCATAAAGAGCCTTTCTTTTTTTGTCTTCTTCAACCACTGAATCACAAGCATAGAAGTAGTGATTTTTTTGGAAAAAATAAAGAGACAAATAAATCAGTTCAAGAGCAAAGTGCACTTACTCATTGAACTCACATTTCCAATAGAAATACCTCCGATAGAATAGGAAATTCAGGATATACTAGAGAAAGAGCAAATCGAAGTATCCTAATGGTGTAACATTGTTGACTTATTGGAAAAAAGAAGATCACTTTGATTGCTTGTTTCAAAGAAATAAGCGGCTCACGAGAAATGCAAAGAAATATGTTCTATTTGATTTCAAAGTTCTCATATAGCACTTATTCCAATCATGGATGGGGGATCAATTGTAGGAATGACATAATGCTAATACATGCTCTACACAACCAAGGAAGCATCAATTTTTAATCTCATTATGGTCATTTGTAAGAGCTTAAGCATGTTCTTAGCAGTAATCTAAAAGCCGGGTTGATAAAATTTAGTGCTAAGGAAAAAACATTGAAAGAAAAAGGCCACTTGACTCCTAGTTGTTCTGAATCAAAAGATGGGTTAGCTTTTCTAGTGGTCAAGCATAAATTAGTAAGTACTTTCGTCCAATATTCTTAAACCCAAAAGGTTGGGATGACTCAATCACCTGATAAGTCCTTGGACCTTGATTCATCTAGTTTTTTTAGTCACAGGTTGGAAATCAGCTTTAAGCGAAAATCCTGACCTTTCTTTATGATCATTTCATATATGAATCATGAATTCCAGCTCGGTTTCATCTCCTCTGGAAAAGAAATAACACCCAATTTTCTTTGTCATGAAATAGGCTTCTTCAACCTGAAAGCTCTTCTTATACAACATTTAACATACCCTGTCTGACGCCCTTATCCATTACTTCGTGCTATTACTATAGCTTAGGTAGGGACTCTTCATGCTTCCTTATCCGATATTCCTAACATTTTTCTATCCATTGTTGTAGATGTTAACTTGGCTATCCAAGAAGTCTAAGGTGCACAAGTCTGCTCCTCGATAAAAAGCTATCCACATACAGGTCCTGTTCCCAATCTCTCATCCAATCCCGATGCTTTGATTTCTGCAAGCTCACATATTCCTTTATCCGTTGTTCCATCAATAGGTCAATCTCATGCCTCTAATAAACCTATATACACCATGCAAACAATGCGTATTCCAAAAGCCATAAACTAGGAAATAGATAGGAAGAACTGCAGACTTGTGTGGGTAGGAGAACAAAGATAACAAAGAAGAGAAAACATTTAATGGCTTGGGACAAGGAATGTAAAGAAGAAAAAAAGAAGGGAGGCCTAGGCCTAATGAGCACGAGCAAGGTTAACACTATCTCAATGACACGTATTGGATAGAAAATCCTATAGTGCTAAAAGATAAGTATCCAAAGAATTCGAGTTTGCTAGAATGTAAGGTCACTTCTAACTCTTTATATACATGGATTAGCGTTCTCAAGGATCAAAAGTTGCTGAAGAAAGGAACTAAGTGAATTGTTGGAGATGGTAAAACAAGGAAGTTCTGGAAAGATCTATGATGTTCGGTATAAAGTTCGAAGAGCATATATACAAATGGGTCTTTGTTAGCCTTCGAAGCATAAATTTCCATAGAAGAAATGTGGAACATCTTCATTGAGGCATTTCAATCTTCTTAGTTTTACTAATTTCCTTCTTGGTTGGAGTATAGCATAGAGAAAGATACCACATTTTTTTTATAGCTATCTTTTTAAATCAAATAACAAAGGTGGTGACACTTTTGATGAGTGAGAGTTTTCAAAGGGAAAAATGAACGAAAGACTTCAAGAGTACGTTGGAAATCATAATAGTGTACACAATAAAGTATAGATTAAATTCAAAGCTTTCATGAATCAAGAGAAAATATTCAGGCAATTTTCTAGAAACACTCACAACAATCATGAAATAACTACCGAATTTGTTTGGGTATATCAACCGATTGTGTTCAGTTTCTTCTAAGACAAGGGATTTGCATTTCGTGGACGTAATGAATATGAAGAATCAAATAATCAGGGGAATTTTTTGAATTATTGCATTTGGCTAATCATAATGAGGAGATTAAAGCTGTTACTTTTACTAATGCTCCTAAGAATTTCAAATTCATATTGTAAGTGTTACTGCTTTTGAAACAATCAATGTTATTATCAATGATATTGGTGATGCTTTATATTCTATTCTTGTTGATAAATCACGTGGTATCTCAGTTAAGGAGAAAGTGTATATTGTTTTTCGTTAAGTGAACAAGAATAGATGTGTGATCGTTTTGTAGGCCTAGAGCATGTATCGAATACCATGGCTCTCTCCCTTAAAGCTACTATTTATTAGTTATTCTATAGATATAAATTAAGTATATTTAGCTTGAAATGTCAATGTTAGGATGAAGCTAGTAATATGCAAGAAGTGTTTAATGGTCTCATAGCACTTATTCTAAAAGAGAACTTGAGTGCTTTCTACATTTATTGTTTTGCTCATAAACTTCAACTATCTTTTATTTCTATAGCAAACAAGGATGTAAAGATTGAAGCATTTTTTGATTTGGTTGATAGAGTGATGAATGTTGCTAGATGATAAAAGCTAAACGATGCAATCTTCTTCAAGAGAAGCAAATACTTCGATTGTTGAAGCCCTCAATCATAGTGAATTGTCAAGTGGACAATACTTTTATCAACAAACTACCATAAAGCCTTTTGGTGATATAAGTTGGAGCTCTCACTATAATTCTTTGATTTACTTGATTGAAATGTTTTCGCCTACAATTGATGTCCATGAAATAATTGCTCGAGATGTTCCAAGTTCTAGAAAAAGAGGTGAAACACAGTTTATTGACCATGATAGTAAGATTTGAATTTGCATTTAGCCTTTATCTGATCAAAAGGATCTTAGGAACCTCAAATGAATTGTCAAAGGCATTACAAAAAAAAGATTAAGATATTGTCAATGTCATGAGATTAGTAAAAAATTTCCAAACAATGAGGGACAATGAAGGAGACTCTTTTCTTGAAACGATTTGTTCCTTCCGTCAAAAGCAACTTATTAATGTTACTAAAATCGATGCTACGCATATACCTCCAGGTCTTTCATGGCCTAACACTCCAGAAATGACAAGTTTACATCATTTACGTATGGATTACTTTTATACCATCATTGATATGCAACTTTAAGAGTTGAATGATTGTTTTTTTAGGTAGATAGTGAATTTGTACCTTTTGTATAGATGTTTGTGTGCAGATGATTCACTTTTTGCTTTTGACTTGATAAGTATTATCCTGAAGTTTTTTCACTAACAGATCTTTATGCACTTGATGATCAACTTTTGAAACATATATTTTTTAAATGGAAAGGATGAAAACTTTGGAGAATTACGGAGTCTTAGCGTTGCAAAGAAGATGGTTGTGGCTAAGGAAAATGAAGTGTGTTCACTGCTACATAGGGTTGTCTCATTGGCATTGATTCTTTCCATTGTAACTGCTATTGTTGATAGGACATTTTCTGCAATGAATATTTTGAAGACTCGACTGCGCAATTGAATTGGAGACAAGTGGTTGAATGACAGTTTAGTCATATATATTGAGAAGGATATATTTAATAAAATTGATAATGATTTAATTATACAACTTTTTCAAAATATGAAAATAGATCGGAAACAATTATAGTAATGTAGCATTACTGTATTGTATTATTTATAATTAGTTTTACCATATATTATTGCCAGCCCAATTCTAGCTAAGGTACTACAAGTGATCATAGACATTATAAATTCGTACACTCAACAATAAATGTAATAAATAAAAATATTATTTATTTATCATAAACTGTTATTTTATCACAATATACCATATAGACACACAATCCACTACATTCACCATGAAACAGCTTGAGTGCTGCAATGATATTATCCATAATCCGCCCAGGGACAAACATGCTATGGTGTTCTAAGACTTGGAATCTATTTGTAATGGTCTTAGTAGTCCATGGTCTTCCATCCTTTAAAACATTTTAAGACAACTCGTGATACCTTCCCTGGACCTCACTGGGGCTCATCATGCCTTGGAGCCTT
>CAIGRP010061906.1:0-17197 GCA_903798385.1 Fraxinus cuspidata | reverse complement strand
TAAATTGCGGTATTCAAATTTATGACTAAAATGACTTGCATGTTCAATCATTTAGAAAATAATTAAAAAGGGACTTGTTACTGTTTAATTCGCTAGTAAATTTAAATTCCGTATTATACACATATTCACCCCCTCTAGGTGTTGTTATGGTCAAACTACACATTTTTCATATTTAAATTAGGTTTGATATTTATTTGAAGTTAATGTATTGTACTTATTATATATACAAATTTAAAGGTACGGCTTATTATGATCCAATGTTCGTCCTTCAGTTTCTCTCTGATATCAAAGTCATCTATTAAAATAAAATTGCAAGCTCCTCGTTAATTAATCCTAGCTAGTTCCGCCTAAAGTGGATTGATTGTATTCCCATCTTTATTTCATCTAAAGTTCGCCTCTCAATCTCATCCGCTCTTTTTCTTGCGCATAGAGTCTAATCTTTCAAGTTCGAAAGAATGTGAAATCTTTTCTGGTGGCAAGGCTGACGTTGCTTGGTGCGGTACATTAATGAAATGCCTTGTTTTTTAGGTCAAAATAAGAAAGCAATACATTGAGGACATGTCTCTTTCTCTAAGGAGATTTGATAGGTGCTTCAGACTTCCATTCTTATTCAATTATATGTAAATTGGGTCATTATCTACTTAATTTGTATAAATTATCTTAAATGTAGGAAAATTTCAACTTTGATATAATTAGTGTGGAAATGACTAATTGAATCTTAATTGGAGTTGATTCGGAACAATTGAAAATTAATCGGATTACAATTGATCAATTGAAAGTATTGTTATTAAACCCGAACTGGACCGTCCAATTCGGTCTGAAAACCGGTGAATCACTACCTAGTCTTGTCTGGTTGACTCAATTAATAGGTTATGCAATTAACTCGTCAATAATCCGCCCAAACCGTCCAATTTTTAGAAACTGGAAATTACATCCACCCATATTTTTCAATTTCACAATTCAAAAAGAAGATTTATCTGTTTTTATTCAAAAATCAGATAATAATTCAATTTTTTAATATTAATAATTATATTACATTTTAAAATTAAATTAATACATATGTCTACCTACCCAACCCAACCACCCACCTAAAACCATAATTAACACACTCTCTCTCCCTCCCTCCCAACCAACGATAAATTTCGTCAGACCACCGTAGCGACGATGATGAGCGACAACGTAGCGGCTGTATTGAGTCGTGAGTGGAGTTGTCGTTGTTACTAAGCGCTGCGAGCCCCATTCGATTCGCAGCAAAGTGTTTCTTCATCCCACCACGATGTCGAAGTCGTGAGAGGCAGCGATGCCGCTGTTGCTGCGAGTCGTGAGCCACCATCAAATCCACGGCGACATTTCTCTTCACCCCACCACGCTGCCACTCGACGGTTCCCCTTCGCGCGACATTCACCTCGATGAGGCTATAAAACATTTAACCCGACTCACTCGACGATGTTTTCCTCTCTTGCGGCTTTCATCTTCATCAAGCAGCGTTGTGGTACGGCGGTTTGGATATGATTTGTTGGCGTTGTGGTGTTGACGGTTTTGGATTTGATTTGTTGTCTTTCATCCTCGTCGATCGGCATTCTGATTCTGGTGAGGCATTGTGGTGATGGTGAGATGGTTGTGGAGTGCTGGCGATTTTGGATTTGACGGTGTTGGGATGGAATTCACAATTGTTGGTGTTGTTGACGGTGTTAGGGTGGTGGTCACAAACAGTTGTAGTGCAGGTTATGTTGGTGGCGGTGATGGTGATGGTTTTGAAGTTCAAAATGATAGTTAGTTGGAGGTGGTAGCTGTGGTGCCTGGAGGTGGCAATGTTCGTTTGTTCCGGGAGATGATTATGTTGTTGTGGTGGTTGTGTGTTGTGATGTTGTGGTTGATGGGTGGTGATGGCAACGATAATTATTATTGTTGATACAGACAGTGATAGTAGTGCCAGAGGTAGATTTGGAGATTTTTTTGGTGGGGTTGTAGTTGTGGAGTAGTAGGCTGGTAGTAGTGTTGGTTGCGGTGTTTGAGATGCCGATTTGCTATTGGAGATGGTGGCGGTGTTTTTGGCTGGGGTAATTTCAGTGGCGATTCAGCTAATGGCAATGGTGAGATCGTGGTCACAAAAGTTGGTGGTAATCACAAATGATTTGATTGTTTTTAACTAATACATTAGTTAATGTGTGACCAATTACCTAAAAATTTGTTAATTTGTGACCAATAATTTGATAATTTGCAATCTAAACATAATTTATGATCAATTAATTTGATATTTTTGTGACCATGAAATAAGTTATGATTTATAAATTTGTGATTTGTAACTAATAAATAATATGTGACCTATGAATTTGATTAATTAGTGACCTATAAAATTTTAATTGTGACCCACAAATTATTGATAACTAATTAATTCGATAAATTACGACAAAATTATATAAAATTGTGACCTTATATTTAATTTACAAAATATATTTTTAATTACTTATTTTAAAGATAAAATTTAATAAATATCTCATTTTTGAAATTTTAAACATTTTATCCCAGTTTTAAAATGAGTTATAGTTAAACTCTTATTTATGACTTTTTTTCCTTTTAAAAACCAATCGGCCCAATTTTAATTGAACTGGACGGGCCATTGATTTGTAGAAAGGAAAAAAATTCATAAATAAGAGTTTAAGTATAACTCATTTCAAATTAAGATGAGATGTTTAAAATTTCAAAAATCAGATATTTATTAAATTTTATTTCTGAAATAATTAATAAAAATATATTTTATAAATTAAATATAAGGTCACAATTTCAAATTATCAAATTAGTGGGTTACAAATAAATTCTCGGTCACAATAAAAAATTTTATAGACACAAATTATTTCACAGTCACAAATCACATTTTATAAATCATAACTTATTTCATGATCACAAAACATCAAATTAATTGACCACAAATTATATTTAGATTTTAATTTATCAAATTATTGGTCACAAATTAACAAATTTTTAGGTCATACGGTATTTATTGGTTACAATTTATCTATTTCATTTAGCACATATTATTTATTGGTCACATACCAACCAATTTTTTTATGGTCACAAAACATCAAATTATAGGTCACATATTACTTTTATTTGTCACAAATTAATAAATTTGTAGGTCTCACAATATTTATTATTCACAATTTATTCTTAATTGGTCACATACCAACCAATTTATTGGTCATAATCAACCAAATTATTTCTGACCACCCCCAACGCTTGTAACCACCACCTTACCACTGCCCGCAGTCGAAATCACTATCGTTAGAACCACCACCACCACTTCCCAACAGCAAAATCATCGTCTCAAATATCATAGCCAACAGGACCACCACCACCAACATTCATCCAACAAAAAAAAAATCATCATCAGCACCGCGATCTATGCTGCTGCCATTTGGGCCGCTAGAGGCACTATTTACCACCACGCCCACAACATACCACCATTGCACCCCACCATCATCATCTCCTTGATCTCCATTTACACCACACCCAAAAACAACCCCACTAAAAAAATTCATAAACTCGCGGCCACCGCCACTATAGCACACTATCACCTTCTGCACCACCAACACCCCAAAAAACCACAGCAAAACATGTTGAAAAAACACCACAAAAACCACTGCACAAAGCCGCAAGATCACAAAAGAAACCACATCGAAGCGGCTGAGCAAGGTCATATGATGCTTCATGCGCGCTTGTTTGGGGTCGCGTCGCGACAGATAGAAAATGGAGAAGAGGAGGAAGAGAGAGAGAGAGAGAGAGAGAGAGAAAAAAGAGCAGCAATACCACCATAGAGGTTTCACTTCGAGCAACGCAAAGAGTGGTGCCGGCGGGGTGGTGGTGGCGACAGATGGCTAGAGAGAACGTGGGATAGAGAGAAGAGATGAGAGAAAATGGAGAGTGAAATAATTAGGGTTTTGATGTGTATAGTTAGGTAGAATGAATATGTATATTTAAATTTGTAATTTATTTATTAATCTTTTAAAATTTGAATTATCATCTGATTTTTGAAATAAAAACTTATAAATCTGAATTTTGAAATGGAAAGTTTAAAATTCTGATTACATGTAATTTCCACTTGTAGAAAAACCCAAATCTACAAAGTTGAAAACCCTTCCTTCTTGGTAGTCGTCTTCATCTCTCTGCAGAACCTTGAAGAATCCAAAATATTTCCATTCAAATTAGATAGAAGTACATGTAAGTCTGGGATTTAAGTTTTATTTTGGTGAGTTTCAAATTTTGGCCATTCAAATATGTGGAAAAAAAGATTTTTTTTGCGTTCTAACCTTTTGTTTTCCAAATTTGTTTTCATATTTCATCAAAATTCTCTCCTATTGTTGTAAATTATATCTTTGTTTCATATTATGCACAACGATTGTGTGTTTTTCAATATGGGTGAATTCGGAATCCATTTTTTTGTTAGCTTAATATTTTTGTGAATTCGGAACAAGTTTTTTTTCTCCCACTTAATACATAGGAGATTAAATTATATACTATTTTCACTATTGGTTCTCTTGAAGAAGCTCCTTTTTTATTGTTGCCACTGCTTTTTGTATTCTGTATGCTTAATTTAATTGTTGCCACTGCATTCTACATAAATGGAAAAGGAGATAAAATACAATTTCGCATAAATCATGCTGCAATTTATTCTTGAAAAATGGGGTCAATTTGAACCAATTTTCTATTCATTAAAAGCAATAAGTCATTTACAATAAGGTTGTTTCACCATCTTGTTACTCCATTGGTGATAATAGTACACCACATAGTGATGGAAATGATGGGAATAACAATGAAAATAAAAGTAATACAGACAATGGAAACAAAGATTTTAGAATGTTCGAGACTCCATCCTGGTACAAGGCGAAGGAATAAGAATTCATGTATGGGATCTCAACATGAATGTGCTCTAGCTCTTCTTAATTGAAAAATTCTGACTTATCTCAATTAATTCACTTTTTTAACACGTGTTTTATCCATTAGTATAAGAATCGTTCTTATTGAACCTTCGGCATATAAAGTAGTTTTTTATCACTAATTGTTGATTTTATTGTTTCAAACGGATACTACATAATATATAATTCAGTGTTCGATGAGTTTTGGTGTGCGGATTGATCTTTAATCATCAAAACATGTCAAAATTTCATTATACAATGAAAAAAGTATACAATATTTTTGACAGAAATTCACTAGCAATTGAACCAACGGGTCACCAGTTGAATCATTGACCCACTAACCCGTTATATTATTTGGATCAGTGTTCGGATTGAGTCTGACAACTATGATTTAAATTATTAATTGAGCATTTGCTAAAAATTCATAAGTTTCAAAAGTTAAATTTGACATTTGAAATGTTTAAGACTAAATTGAAAATTTTGAAACCTGCATCAAATCAATAATTAATGATTTTGGGATGAAAATTATTCAATTGTGAAGATTAGAAGATGGAGGACTAAAATTGCGTCGTAAAAAGTGATTTTTTTTTTTCTTTTTTCCTTCTCAAACTCTTTGTGGAAACCGACTGGAACAAGGGTTTTGACTTAATCTTGTTCTTAAATATATGTATTAGTCCAACAATTAAAAGAGAGCGAAAATTCATTGTATATTAATTTTACAAGGCAAAAGAGCCTACTGGGATATAAATTCATATCAATTACAAGAGAATACGAGTGGGCGTGATCTGGTTCGATCCGATTTTAAGGGAGCCGAACCAAATCGAATACCAATTAAAATCTTAGAAATGAAACTATTAATTCCATATCTAGTTATAGAACCGAACTGGAACATAACGAATCGGTTCCAGTTCTTTATATTGAAAATATTATAAAAATAAAGTATGAAACTACTTATGAGATTGAAAAATAGATAAAAATAAAGTATGAAATCTATTGTCATTCTTGTAATCTAACAATAAAAAATCAATATTAAAACATAACAAATGAAAATTCACTCCAAATCTCAAGATCAACTAAAAAAGGAATAAACTATGGAACACATCATAAATGGTAAAGTTTCAATCAAAAATTAATTCTTAGGAAAATTCATATAACAATAACCTAATTATCTTTAGTAATAACAATAACCTGGTTATCTCTAGTTATAACAATAACATGATTACCTCTAGTAATCATCAAGGATCTTGATTCTTGATAGCTAATCACTTTGAAAATAACGAGAAATTTGAATTTTTATGAAATATTTAATTAAAAATATATTTATTTCGATTGAGTTGCATTAAAACGATGAATTTTCAAAATATTTATAAAATTATTTAGATTTTAATTTTTATTACCTATTAAAAGAAAGAAGAAGAAGCGTATGGAAAATGAAATTTTAACGTGAGATAATTTTGGGGTCTAATATTCAAAGATCTAGTGCATCTTGGTTTAAAGCAAAAAGAGAATTTCGGAAAATCTAATTCAATATTGGTTCTCAAAGTAGTATCGAGAACTAGACTGGAACCAACCGATTTGGACGTACGGACTCAAAATTGACCTATTTAGTAAAGGAACCGAATCGAACTGACCAACTCTATCTAGTTCTGGTTCGGTTCCATAAAAAATTGCACACCCTTACAAGAGAAGAGAACTCAAAATAAGAGAAAAATCAAGATATCGATCGAGAATTTAGGGTTTTAAGGTTTTTACAAGAAGCTGGTGATTTCTTGCTAAAAGATCTTCATTTTTTTCCGTCATTCTTTAAAATTAGATGATGCACTTTAATTCATTCTTTTACTATGTTTCTCTTATGATGTGTAATTAAATAGATAGTTATGATGAATGTTGTAACCTAATTTTGAACTTTAATTTTAATTATTAAGTTTAAAATCTTCAATTGACGTTCTGAATTATTTTTAACTATATTCTTAATACTTTAGATTAATGGCCACTAATTCATTGATTTGTGAACGATAATTATATCGAGAGATGAGTTATTTGTTCATACCACGCAATAAAAACTTGCAATTTGGATAAAACGGTTGAGATACACTTTTATGGTGCCGCAATCGTTAAATGAGTTCTTTGATGATTGAATGCTCTTGATTAAGGTCTATTCGTATTGACATAGAGATATTACGGATTGACCTGATTACGTATGATTGATTTGAACTCAAGAGATGTAAATTAATTAATTTAGAAGAACTAGACCATGTATGCGTAATTAATTGTTATAAGAATTGATTATTGAATAAGAAGATAGCTATGGTAAACTTATGAATTTTATAACTTAAAAAAAAACACGTAGGTACGTGTTAATTATTTTAGTATATTTAAAATAAAAAGACACAATTAATTGTTTTCTATTAAATTGAAGTTAGAAATAATTTAATTAACGGTTAGATAGTAATCATTGTGAAATGATGATACGAATTCTTAAGTCCTCTTTATTACTTGTTATGATTCATACACTTGTGAAATATAAAATCGACAACAAATAAGGCGTATCACAAATATGATAAAAATAATTTAGTTACTTTTATGATCCTTTCTTACTAAAATATTTATTTGTCTACCAAGTGATATATCATGCATAATAAGACTTGATGTTCCATTTTAAAGGTCTACCCTATTAAAAGTATTGAAATAAAGGTTTATATGTTGGTCTATATTTTGGTAATTTATCGATATAAGATTTATTTCTTAACATGTCGTCGCAAGATGGTGACTTGTTTGAGTAAATCAATCTTGAAATTCATGTGCTTATTTTTAAATCTTAATTGGATAAAATTGTTCTTTTGAGTTTAATGTGCACTGATATCATATTAAGATTTGATGTTTTATCTTAAAATATTGACCTTATTAAAATGAGTAGTTCAACTCTTTACATATTGATCTATTTATTAGAAATTAATCGGTGTTAAATTTATCCATTTACCATGCGAAGTATTATTTTAGAGGTTATGCATTATAGAACTATATATACAAGTTTTGTAAACGAAAAATCATATTCACATCATATCTTTTTATAAATACGCCACATAGTAATTACATTAAGATATTTGGTGTGTTGTCGCCGACACCCAAAAATAAAACATTTACCTCCAAAAAAAATGTAATGGTGGAAGTAAGGATCGTTCCCACTAAAAGCAATTAGTCTAATTTTATGTTATGTAAATAATGATTGAAAGATTTTGATTATACGCAAACTATTTTAAAGAAATTAACTAATGAACAACTCAAATTAAAATATCGAAGGCAATCAAAAGAATAAACCTTGGTCTAAATCCAAATCCACCATCGAAATTTTACAACTGGTCATAGATGCAAATAAATATCATTTCACACTTTGAATATTCACCGTTGGAATTATTTTCCTATATCTCCTTAATTGTAATTAATTAGAAAACAAGTGCTCCAATTAACTCTAATTACTAAACAACCCAAGACAAGTGTTATACATTTAATCTAGTAACAACTTAATAATTAGAGAGATCGATGAAACTAAATAATATCAGCATAACTGCATAAGCGGTTGTATTTAATCTAGTCAAACATTCTTCCCAAAACTTAATAGTTTCTGACTCAGTAAAACATTAAATTCTAGTTACTTCATAAATTAAAGGAATCTAACAATTACGGATTTGATTTTAAACTGAGCTAGATTGCAACAAATAATAAACTAATAGACCTCCTAGTAATTAAACGCAACAATCATGAAAATAAATGTAGAAGAACACAATACTCAAAATATGAATTAAACAATAGAAATAAATTAGATCTCACAGTTGGATTGGTTCCGAAGCTTCAGTTTCCTTCGACCAAGTACAAAGATTTAGCTACTCATGATAATTCTAAGAGCAAAAAAAGAGAAAAAGAGGGATGGGGCGTGTGTTTGTATTTTCAACCGACTTAGGGTTTTAAAATACATTTTCCAATTAGTTTCCATAAGAGTTTGAGATAAATTCGAAAATCAGAATGTTTGCCTTGCAAAATACTATGCAACCGCATGTTCTTCTATATGCGACCGCGTAGAAGAGTTCAGCTCGGCCTTTGAATTCCTGCAGCACCATTCGCGACCGTATAGAGTTTTGTGCTATGCGACCGCATAATATTATACTCTTCCATATTTTTGCGTTTTGGCCCTCGACCTTCGTTTCCTCGTTTTTCTTCTTCCAATGCTTCATTTCTTTGCTCAGTTTGACCTTTAACATCTCCACATCTTAATTTCCTCTTCCAGGTCATCTTCCGGATATTTGCATTTTGATCTCTGAACTTTGACTTTTTTTCCGTTTTAGTCCTTTTTCGTTTGTTTCTTCTAAATTCCACCATATTCATCCAATTGCAACCTAAATCAAAATATAAGAATAATGAATACATTTATACATCAATTAATCACAAAAGCATAAAATAAAGGGATGAAAAATATAGCATTTTACATTCTCGTCAATATCCTTAATCTTTATTCATTTTCACATTTATATTCTTAACTTTTTAGATCAAATTCTTAATTTAACTTTTCATTAACTAACAAATATTGTCCTTAATTACGATTTTCATGGCAAAAAAACTAGTAACATGCTTTAGAATGAAAGACTAATATTTTATAATTTTGTATATTTTTTCCTTCTTTAAAATGAAATGCCAAATAAGTCTTTTCACTCTATCTTATCGAAATTTTTGGACAAAAACCATTTTCAAGGACGAGTTGTGTTAATTTACGAATAAGAAAGTTGCAGACTTAAACGTGATGAGTGAAGATTATTCACCTTTTATACAGTAAATATGGTGAGAATATACATAACTTCTATTAATTATGGAGATTTATTATTGCTCAAGTATAAGAATAGCGTTAATATAAGAGCATCTCCAAGATATTGTTTAAATATAAAATGCCATCTATTTTAAAATGTCAACCTTTAGAATTATGTTCTAAAAGATTCGTTAAATAATTTTAATTTAGAGACTGAATTTGACTCTTTATAATTAAATATATTCAAAGTATTTCAATTTTTAGTAGATGAAAATAATAAAATAGTTTGAAGGGATGTTAATGAATATAAAAGATAGAAAAAAATAATAAACATTTTTCCGAAGTAACAAAATGTTAAATATAAAGAGTCTGTTGGAGTACTTAAAAATTTATACTATCTAAATTTATAGATACTCTCTACATTGTACAATATGTTCTTCAAAAATAGAAAGTATCTTGAAAATACTTTAATACAATAAATCTACTTATTATAATCGTCTAAGTAATCATTTAAATTATTTAAAATGGTTACAATAATTAATTATAATTAGTAAAGAATTGCACCTTTTATAGATGTGAAGAAGAGATAACTACCAAGAATATAAATAGGATTAAGGAATCCAATGTATATATATAGGCTATAGCCCATCTCTTATTACTTTCGGTGGATAGATACGTTTGTAGGAACTTAGTACTATTTTAGTCCAAATGATTGGATGTATAACTGTTATATGGTTTGGGCACAAATGTGTAATTTAAATGTGAACAAAAATTCTACACTTTCAAATATCAATACAAAAAGAACCTAAACTCAAGAAATATTATACAAATGAACTAACGCTTGTTCGTTTAGATGTCAAATATTCGTTGAAAAACATTTATAAGAAGCAATTTCCCCGTTATTCTTCTTGTCTGCTTTGCACGTATTTGAAACACAATAACCTTTCACGAACTATAAATCTAGATAGGGTGAAATTTCGGAGGCAAATGAACAAGTGAATTGAAAATCAAATCTTGAATTAGGGCACTTGATCCAATACTGCTGTGAATTTGTAAAAAGTGAGAAGTAGATGAGGCAGGGGCTCATAGGAAGGCAATACCCGGAAAGGACCACAAATCTGGGGAGCCGCCTGCTTAGGAGAAAGAGTTAATTGAAATGTGTGAATTATGGGCCCAAAAAAAAAAGTACATTTTTTCTTGACCCTTGCTTTGTGTTGTGGGGTGGGGGTTCGGGTCCTGGTGGGGTAATTCTGAAACCAAACTTGCCATCTTGAATGATTTGGGTTTGGTCAACCTGTTATAAATTATTCCATAAATGATTTTGAAGTGACCACCTAACCTTATTACCCCTCTCAATTATGATTGCTGTCAGTCGCTAGGTTCTGGTGAAATAGTAATGCCTATCTTACTTTAAGTCTCGTTTGGCCCCATTACTTGAAATTATAATTTGTGAAATAAGATTTTTTTTTTGGAGAATATGTAGTTGAAAAATAAGAAAAAATTCCGATTTATACGTAATATTATTTTATAAAAGATTGTGTAATTGAAAATAAGAGAGAAAATTAAATTTTTAAGATAGTGAGGGTCAAACTGGGACTAAGCCCCTGTTTGGTACCCATTAAAATTCTCATTCTCATTTTTCTACTTATTTTCGACCACACATTCTTCAATAAAATAATATTTCTCATCACATCAATAAATTTTCTTTCTTTTTTAACTACACATTTTCTATCAATCTATTATTCCAGAATACATTCTTCCAAAATAATGTGAGTCAAACACACTATAAGTTTAATTGTTCAAAGAACAAAATAAAAAATAATGAGTATTTTTTAAATTTATTCTTAATAGCATTATTTTGTCTCCAAATTTGGCACGTGTGGACCTCGAAATTTGTATCTCCAATGTGATTAATAGATTTCAAGGCTTTTCGCGACCACATAAAATTATTCCTTTACATTCGAACAAGTCTTTAGCCACACCTAACCTTCTCTGATGGTGATAGTGGTGGCGATCGTGTGCACTATAACGATCAAGTCAGTTAATAATATAAGCGATTAAGTGTGAAAGATGCTTTAGACGTGAGCCTCTTATGTAAAAAGGGTTTCGATTTTGGAAAAGTATATACGAAAAATAAAGAGAGCAAATTTATAATTTGAGATTTCACAAATTATAATTTCAAGTCAGTTAACGATCGCATGCACTATAACGATCGAGTCGGTTAATAGTATAAGCTAGTGATGGCAATGGGCAGAGTCGAGCGAGACCGTGAGCCCATGAGCTTTTTTGATTTATTATTTTTATTTTTTTTACGTTTTTTAAAAAAATTTCTCTAAATTTTTACGAGCCCACGAGCCGCTCGCGAGCTCGACGAGCCGAGCTACTTGTGGCTCAGCTCGGGCTAGGGCTTGTCAAAATGACGAGCCTGAGCGACTCGTGGCTCGTTTTTTATGAGCCGAGCGGCCAAGCCGACGAGCCGCTCAGCTCGGTTGCCATCCCTAGTATAAGCAGTTGAGTGTGGAAGGTGCTTTGGACGCGAGCCTCTTATGTAAAAAGGGTTTCGATTTTGGGAGAGTATATACGAAAATTAAAGAGAGCAAATTTATAATTTGAGTTTGGTACTTGTATTACATTTGAATGGCGCAAAGTCTGAACTTCTCTAGTAGAAAATTATGAGAAAACCATAGGATGCGAAGACACATGTCATAATAAACACAATTGAGGAATTTCATCTTGGGGTTCAATCAATCAATTGCATTTAATATTGTGACCTTTTTTGCCACGCTTGACTTATAGAATTTAGACTTGACTTGTTGACTTGGTAGGGTGGCTATAGCAGTGAGTCATCATATCAATCATTCGTTAAAAATTTTGCATAGAAGATTCTCTACAGAGCCCCTACTTGCCTCACCTCGTACACGTGAGTTTGCCTTTATATATGGGATCAACTCTAGCAAACGATTTTGACATTTCCATAGTGGTTCGACCGCCACTTTGGGGTTTGGCCAAAATTGCTACTTAGGCAGAGTGATGTGTAGTGCGGGCCTAGTTCACTTTTTATGTGATTGTTGTGCGGGGGCACTAAAAGCCTCGCTGGAAGAGGCTTAACAACATACTTATTGTCATTGTGGAATAATTTCAAAGGCTCTCGATAATATTCATAAATTTAGAGAATAAAAAATTTCAAGTACTTTAACTGGCTCTTTATATTTAACACTTAATTTTACTACTCTAAAAATGTTTATTATTTTTCCTTATATTTATTTTCACTAATTTTCCTTTAAATTATTATTTTATTTTTCTCGATTGAAAATCGAAGTACTTTGAATGCATTTAATTATAAAGAATGAATCTCTAAATTAAAACATTAAGCATAAATTAAATGTTGACTCTTTAAAATATAGAGTATTTTATATTTAAAAAATATTTTAAAGATGCTCTAACATGGTAAGATGTGATGTTTGAAGAATTTTTAGTAACTTAATCAGATGGGTAAAAGATTAGAAGATGCACTCATCTTTCAAAACACTGGTGGGAAAATACGTATTGAAATTATCCTTTATAATGTAAGAATTGAACCCACATATAAGGGCTACTAAGGACTCATTTGTCAAATCTGAGTGTCTTTGTCAAGTGAAGGAAAACTAATATGAAAATACGTTCATGTTTGGTACATATTAAAATTATTATTATCATTCTTCTACTTATTTTCAAATACACATTTTTTAATAAAATAATATTTTCTATCACATCAATAATTTTTCCTTCTTTTTCAACCACGCATTCTCCATCAATCTACTATTTCAGAATACATTCTTCCAAAATAATGTGTGTCAAACACACCTATTTTCAAATACACATTTTTTAATAAAATAATATTTTCTATCACATCAATAATTTTTCCTTCTTTTTCAACCACGCATTCTCCATCAATCTACTATTTCAGAATACATTCTTCCAAAATAATGTGGGTCAAACACACCCTACGTATTGAAGTTAAGAGGGTATTGGGAATTCATTTGTCAAATCTAAAAGTCTTTCAATCAAACAATTGTCTAGATTCCAGAGTGCTAATAATTAAAAAAAAATTATGTTAAAAAAAGGATTAACTTTTAATTTAAAATTCAACACAATAATTGTTGTGTGTGTGTGTTATTCAAGTTCACGTCTTCGGCGCAAGGAATTAAAACCCACATGGGCAGGCCCTAAAATTAATTAGAAGAAGGTACAAAATCCATCTGGCTGGCTTTCACACTTTTGACTTTTGATTGAAAATGAAAAATGAGTAACTTTTGAAGGACTTATGAGAAAGAAAAGGCAGGCTCCAATTTCGTACACTTTTCAGCGTGGGTATTTTGCATGATCGAGGCGTGGCGCAAAGTGCTATGATAACATCATATGAGTGGCAATCATGATGCTATATGGCCTGTGCCCTTTGCTATACAATATTCTCCCAGCCTCAGCCCTTGGGGAGTAGAAACTACGTAACGCAATAGATGTGTATGTATTTAGTTATACTTAAAAGTTACTTTTTAAAATAAAAATAAAAAATTTGTTAGTAAAATTGTTGTGGGGGGTGTGAAGTGTTACTTTTTGTCATTTAATCAAAAATATCCTTCGAACGATATGAATATGAGATTATAATTTCGCTCGAGCATCATGCAAATGAATTCAAGAATATATTTGAAATAAATTTTTACTTTCAAGTTGAGTGTTATTCTATTTCCATTTACTTGAAATCGATCAAAATTCAAAACTTCTCTACGGATGATTATCAATTATGAATACGAGATGTATAGATTCTTAAGAATAGTAGAACTCCACGGGACTTTTGAGATCGAATAAAAAAGAGCAAATTTATTGTGTGAAGAATATTTTAATCGTATCAATTAATGGATATTGTATAAAATAGGAAAAATACAATTGATGAGGCGTTTAATTAAATTAGATGGGTTTCTTTCTTTCTTTTATTTTTTGGTAGAAGATATTTTGATCTAATCAAATTTCACTCCATCATCTGTTTGTTAAATTAATTTGATGTACATATATCACAATCGAATAAATAAATACCCTATTTAGGGCAAGTAAATTGTAAACATAATACTACACTCGATTTAATATATTCATATGGAATTAGATTAATGTAATTTATAGTGAAAACTAAAGATAGTGTTTTTACGTGACATATGTGTGTTGCTTTATTATTTAAAGTATGAGATAATAAAAAATTAACACTTTAATACATCAAATAACAAACGTATGAAAACTACGTATAGTTTTTAATATAAATAGCATTATTCATATAATTATACAGACAAACCCACAATAAAATTTACATGAATTTACGAACTTACCCTCACCCACTACACACTTACCCCAAATACTAGAATATCTATCTTAATTTTCCTTAAAGATGGTCGTAATCGGTGTCCCACAAGTCATATTTTACCATCATTAATTCCCACTGACAATCTCTCCAACTGTCTAAAATTTCGAAAGTATTTATTTTCAACTGTATATTTTCTTCCACAAATACAACCAAGTTTAAGTCTTTGTTTGACCTAATTCATTTTTTTCTTCTTTTATCAATCACACATTCTCTCAATAAAATAATATTATACATAAACTCAAAAATTCTGCTTACTTTTTAACCACACATTATTTAAAAAACGCTATTTCATAATTTTTTTTTCAAATAATAGAGCTCAAGGGCTAAATTAACAATGCCATTATGGTGTAATCATTATATTTTACAACTTCACTTGATTCATTCATTTTTCTTTGTATTCAGGGTCGGGGAGAATGTTGGAAATCGAAAAAAAAAAAAATACTTTGCTTCTATTAAAATCCTTTTTTTTTACGGTCTATTTAGCTTGAAATTTTAATTTAGAAAGTGAGATTAGCAAGAAAAAAATGAAATTAAAACATAACTTAAATACAAAACAAAAAGAATAATATATTGAACGGAACATGAACATTCGTGGTAGTTTCTCGATTTTGTTAAAAAGAATTACTATTGTCAATATTGGCAAGGTGCCTCTATTTTATTTTTCGTTTTAATTGTATGAGTTATTTATAAATATCTACTTTTCTAGGAAGAATAAGAATGTGGTTCATCTCACCATATCAATCTTAAACTAAGATTTATTTATTTATTTTTTTGACGGATGAGCAAATTTCTACTTAACCGAATAGACTTGGGGCCATATGAATTGATTTATTCCTCTAATCAATTTGAATGTCTGGTCGGGCTCAAACTTGACCCTACCCGATCAGACCACCCTTATTTATATGGGTGAAGTGGTTGTTTGAGTAATTGACTAGTCAAGTTGTTCTTGTATATCACCCTGAAATAGAGTTGAATTAAAAAATGATACCAAAAGAGAAAACTCATTATATTAATTGAAATTTTATCTTAAAAGATCAACCTTATCAATAGAGTTGTCCTAAATTGAGATTGTGATAAATTTTAAAAATTCTTCTAAATTTAGGCGTTCTCAATTGAGATTTCAATGAAATTCTTTGAAATTTAGGCATCTTCAATAATTAGTAGATTTATAAAGATTTTATTAATAGATGAATTTTTAAAAGATTTGCTCGAATTTCAAGTTTAAAAATACATATAACCCAATCTTTTGAAATTTTATCATATTTGATGAAATTTTTATGAAATTTGTGAAAATCTATTCAAATCCACGTATTCATTTTCTATACGTGATTTGTCCCTTAATATATTTTTGCTGAGTTTTCTTGGCTCGTATTTGCATAAAATCTCCAGACGTGTACCATACGAAAACCAATTCTTCTAGATTATCTTTTCCAAACAATAAATACATCATTAAATACGATTCTCGATTTTCATGCACATTAAAAAGTGTCAGCAAGTTAGGTGTGTCTTCGTAAATGTCCCTGAATTTGCTGATTAATTAAATCCGAAGAGTAATTTTATTTAAGGGTAAATAGCACAGAACATCCCTATCTTTCAATGTCATTGTGCAAAACGTCATTACCTTTTATTTTTTGACATTTTTACCCCTACCTTCTACTTTTCATTGCGCAAAAAGTCATTTTTATCAATTTTTCAATTAAGGACGATTTTGCCCTCCTATTTAAGTAAAACAAAAAGAAAAAGATGAATAATCAACTGCAACTATTGTCCTTAAATTTCTAAAAAATTACAAAGAAATCATAAATTTTTCACCACCACCACCACTTTCATAACCTATCAAACTGTCACATATAGATTCATATAACACCACCTTTCGGCCACCACGCCCACAGACTTCACCACCACCAACCTCGTTTTACTCTCCTACACGAATTTGAAGATTGGAGCACTTAGGACCCACAAATTTTGGTCATACAGCTCTTTTCGTGCATCGCTCCCGTGGAAAGTTTTGGACCATAAATTGAAACGATTGGGGGATAATTTGTTCGATTAGATTCATACACATTGTCATTTGGGTCTGTTGATGATTCGATTGATACC
>CAIGRP010061883.1:0-13640 GCA_903798385.1 Fraxinus cuspidata | reverse complement strand
CTTTTCATACTCAGCTACATATTCAAGATTGTTTTTATCTGTAGGTTTCGAAAGTTGCTTCTCCATTGCAAAATAAAACCCCAAAAGACCAAGTGCGATTTCTACGTCTCGTTTCCATCTAACATAATTATTCCCAGTAAAGGTTTCAATAGCAAACAATTTCGAAAGGGATGAGACATTTAAAACTGTGGAAACATAAAATAATATATTTAATATTATCCAAACATAGTGCATGCAGACAATGGATGATGACATATTCATCTAATTAACATGAGTTACTAATTAGATGATCTGTAATTAAAGTCAAAACCAAATGAACATTATTACGGTGAGCCCCCAGATGCATCATTATAAAGTCACATTTGTGCTGACAATATAACACGCTGTAAGGTACTCTTTAAATACATAATGANATCTAATTAACATGAGTTACTAATTAGATGATCTGTAATTAAAGTCAAAACCAAATGAACATTATTACGGTGAGCCCCCAGATGCATCATTATAAAGTCACATTTGTGCTGACAATATAACACGCTGTAAGGTACTCTTTAAATACATAATGAAGTTAGTTAACAAAACAGATTGGTTTTCCAAATACCAACACCTTTGGGTAAAGGGAGATTTCTAGACCAAGTAAACTCGTTAATTGTCTTATGCCAATTTTTAAAAATATTACATGTAATAATACCTTTAGGCAAGATACTATATGTAATAATTCAAAATTACGATGTTAACGTCATTTTTTTTTTTAAAGAAAACCAAATCAATAAAAATGAGTGTGCCACTTTGGCAGCTACCACCCACTTTTATTTTAAAACATTTCTCATGACGGGAGCACTAAGATAGACTTGAAGTTCACGAAAAATTAAATAATAATCACGCAACATAATCACATTCATCGGCTGACGAAAAAGTAAAATTCATGCGCGACTGTGAGACGAAATTGGCAACTAAATTTTAATATATAAAAATGAAATTTAAATGGACAAATAATGAATAAATAATAACGACAATTAATTATTTCAATAAAAATATAAAGTCGTTAATTTTAAGTATAATTTTAATTTTAGGTCAAAATTGAAACATAGTGGATCAAATTTAAAAAAAAAATCTCATTTTTAAAACTTCAAATTTAATATTTCAAATTGTAAAATTGACCCTAAAATTAAAATTATGAAAAGAGCCTCAAAATTTAGAAATTACAGAATATGTCCTTATCCTTAAATTACAAAATGACCATTTTTCTTTAATTGTAGGCAAAACCCCAAAAATTCAGAATTGTCACGTAAAGCCCCCCATAAATGCACATAATTACAGTGAAGCCCTTTTTTAAATTACAATTTTCCCCTTGTTTAAATTGCAGGAGGAGACCCCAAAAAATCACAAATTGCAGAAAAGGCCCCGTCCCCAAATCTATGGATCCCAGCCAAAAATCAAAACCAATACAAAACTCTTTAGCAAAACCCTAGACTACCTCTTAGCGGCGCCGCCACCTGGCCAAAATACAACCTCCGTGACGGCAGCCCACGGCTGCGAAGGGCGCAGCCGCAAGCTGCATTAACAGTGCCCGCTGTGTCCCCAAAATGGGCGGGGTGCCACTGCTCGAGAGAAAAAAAATGCACACAGGGAAAGGCACCAAAACAAATGCCAATACATCAAGAAAAACAAAAGTTCTTGAGTAGCCACAATCTGTAGTGCAGAGTGGAGCATCATTTCAGGTTCATCATCTATGAAAATCCTGTGGTGGTGGTGGTCCAAGGTGGCTATAGAGTTGCCATTGGGTCCCATGTCTCCATAACCAAATAAATTACTGTGAAGGTACAAACTGAGAAACAAATCGTTTTTTTTTTTATTGATTAAGTTTATAATCTGGTATTAATTGTTCATGGCTTTTGTGATCAAGATTTAAGAGGAAAGCATTAAGGTGATTGCGTTCTATAGCAATTATTCACAAATGTATGCACGGGAAAAAGAAAAGGAAAAATAGACAGTAGCCTAGGTTCTGATATTGATCTTGATGACAATACAATTATACCAATTGTTGCACAGAAGGTGGAGCTGCAATTTTTTTTTTTGTTTACCGGATTCTGATCTTAGCATGCCCGCTCTGATACGGATTGTTGCAATTATTCAATAATCATGCTAAGAACAAGAATCACGTAATTAATCGACTGAAAATCACGTAAGATATTGTTTTGTATGAATATTACCATCTAGATCTTTCTCTCATTGCTCTTCAAAATAATCAGTCGTCAATGGGACAAGCCAATACAATACGAGAGGATAGGGGACCTAGCCATTAAATAGCATATCATAAAGTCGGCTCATTACCGACTCTAATACTAATTAGGATTTACATAATTCAGGCTCACATACTTAAAATTACCACATTATAAATAATAAAGTAATTAATTGACAGTCTGAAAATTATACATGCGGAAGATATTGTTTTGTATGAATATTACCATTTAGATCTTTCTCTCATTGCTCTTCAAAATAATCAGTCGTCAATGGGACAATCCAATACAATACAGAGAGGAGAGGGGACCTAGCCATTATATAGAAAATCATAAAGTCGTCTCATTACCGACTCTAACACTAATTAGGATATACATAATTCAGGCTCACATACTTAAAATTACCACATTATAAATAATAAAGCTTGTAAGGTGTACAACGGTCCAAGTGATTACTAACATATTGAGTCTAATTACAGTATCATTACAAACCATGCATTTAACTCGTAAAATTCGCAATCAAATGGAAGTCCACAAAATATAATTATTCTAACATACATTTCATTATTATTGTAGACTATGGTTAAGGCCTGAGATATGGTTTTTTCCCTTGGTTGAATATGCTATGAGAGTAGACTCATTAAAAACTTAGTCAAAAGCCAATGGGACAAACTTGGGCTAAGAAAAACTAATTACAATGCTTATTTACTCCACTCTCGATAATATCACTTGAAATATCTAAATCTTGTTTATCAACTCCTCGTGGGCTTTATCGACCTTTGTGAACATGTCTACTACATAAATAATCATAATAACTACATGTGAATAAATTATTTATTATCATCATCTTTCTCATACGAAATCTTTTCAGGGCTTTTTCTGTATAAATTGATTGATGAAAAATAATTTAATTAGTTAAATGATTGATCTATAGGCTGAGGCAATATTTTAATTTTCCAACATGTGACTAGTTAAAAAGGTTTTTTGGATAGAATCTGTTGTGGAGAAAAAATTGGGAGAGAAGTGCTCCCTTTTGTTGCGGGATAAGAGTTCTCACAAGTCTTGTAATGTAACTCGTGCCCATACAACGTGCCATGATAGATTGTATAAGTTCGTCCTCATACAATCTTAGCCCATATTCAACTAAAATTTTAAAAAATATAAATCGTATTATGTTAAAACCTTTGCATCTATTTGGTCCCATTTTTCAAAATTTATTTTTATTCAAACTTATTTTCAACCATATTTCATTGAATCCACAATTTTCATCGACGTTCCAACTATAATTTCATAAACTTTTATCAAAATCTATTAAAATTTTGAGTTTTAACGAAACCGAATAGGGGGTTAAGAAATAGTCATCCGTCTCATTTATTTATGTTGATTTTGTTTTTTACACAAATTAAGAAATCTTATTTAATGTTATTGAAAAAGTAATTTTTATCAAAAATTTCTTAATTTATCCTTATTTAATTATTAACAACTAGTAGTAAATTATTGTTGGAAGTATTAAAGAAATTGAATGATTTAATTTTCATTTCTATTTGGACGATTTCATGAAGTGGATATCTTTATATTTGTATAATTTCAAGATTAAGTGGGAAAAGTTAATTATAATTAGGCAAATTAAATAAAGATATATTAGTAAACGAATACCACAAAAGATTCCCAATAGAGAAATATGACTATATAATTGAAACAAAAATAAAAAAATAAAAAATGAGGAAAGTCATACTATGTAAATGAGATGGAGGAAGTACTTGAAATTCTATTCAAATTTATAGAATCCAAGAAAATTCATAATTAAAAAAAAAAAATCATTAGACTTTGAATTGAGGAAAACTTCCTTCATTTATTGCTTTCTTTGATCGATGCAACCTTAACTTAAATTATGTTTAAATGAAGTAACCTCTATTTGTAGTTGCATTTTCAATTTTTTATCTTATTCATGTTATCTTTACATTAGAACACTAAAAGGAAAAAACATAAATATCACTATGCCAAAAGATTTTTTTCCCCAAAATCTATTGATAAGTGTGAAAATATTATTACACTTATCTTGGTCATGAAAGCATGATTTGTGAGAGTAATTTTATAAACTATATACTTAACTATTGTGTGTTTTTTATTATTTTAGAAGAAACCCCGAGATTGGATAAGAAAGGAAGAAAATAGGTAATAATTGGTCAAAATGAGTGAAATTAGGCATTTTGAAAGTTGTGGATCAAAAAGTTACGTTTAAAAGTCAAAGGACATCAATTGCAAAATTTAAAGGCTCATTCTGAATTTAAATAGGAAAATAAGACCCAATCACAGAAGTAAAGTGTAATTCCAATGATTTTAGATATCTAACTTGGACTTAAATTATAGTCTTCATTCCTTTTAAAACTCACCTAATTAGGTCTATAAATATAAATCTTTTATTCCATAATTGAGGGAGGCTAGAAATAAAATCTTGAAACATAATTACTCATCCAAATACATTGAATCCTCAAGATTTATATCTAAATTTGAGATTTGAAAGTTGAATATTACAACTGAGTGAGAGATACACAAGCTTGGAAAATGAGATTGACGACCCATTGTTGGGAATTGGGTACCAATGAACAACAATCGCTAGGATTATTTTCTTTATTCTTTGTATTGAACTGATGATGTTTTTCATCTTTTTATTATTTATTTTGTCAATTATGATTGGCTAAATAATTTGTTGTTATGATGAACGATGTAGCTTAGGTTTAATATTTATTTAATTCCAAAAATTTCATACAACTTGATTATGTGTTAATTATTTATTGTATGCTTAATTCGTTAATTGCTTGATAACCAATTGAATGATTTATGTATAGTACAAAAATCGAGAGATAATGTATGATTCTAGCTCATGCATTAAATGACATAGATGTTATACAAGATCGAGAAATATACTAAATTCAACATATGAAAGGGGTTAGTTTTACTCGAGAGAGACTATTACGTAGAACTCGATTTATTCGATTGCTAAATACATATGAAAAATGAGCTGAATAAATTTGGACTGGTTGAATATTAAATAACATAAGTGAAAACGGAATTCCTAATCATTGAATCCCAATAGTACTCCACAAATTCGAATAGTTAGGTTAATTTAATTTAGGTTAGTATAATTTAGTTAAAACATAAACACTTGATTTAATAAGTTTTTACCACATCAATTTAGATTGGAGCTGGAACTGAAATAAAAATTGATAGTAAATATTAGACTCTATGAGAATGATATTTGGATTCAAATATTCATTTTATTACTTGTCACAATTCATACACTTAGCGCTGTTGTTAGGGATTAATTTATTTATATAGTTTTTATTGTTAACTCTAGCTTTTATTTAAATTTTAGTTATTATTTTTTTTTCCTTTTTAAGTTGATCAACTGCTTTTTCTTGATTTCGTTGACATGGAACTAAATGAAGCAATAACTCAACAATAGGGGAGTTCTCCGCCCTAATGTGCTTTAGAATAAAGGGAAGTGATATGCCCGTCGAAATTGATGAGAATGACTTGCCTTTGGGAATAATATGGAGACTACAAGACTTTCTAGCACAAGGGGTAAACGAAATTGATGAAGATGATTTGTCATTGGATTATTATGGGTATTACTAAAATATCTAGTACATTACAATCCATATTAGCAAAAACATCCAAGTTGGGAGTAACATTAAAATATCTATTGATTGAAAGGTCAAAATATTGCAAATCCCACAAATACTCAACAAAAAAGGAGCATTCTCATGAAAATCTCGTTGTGTAACCCCCTAAAATTTTAGATAGCAGACCTGTCATTCAACTTGAGGAACCATCAATAAAAGAAGAATATATAGAGACTAGGGAACTAATTATACTGAGCCAAAAATGATTTGTAGCATTCAAAGAAGAGGGAATTGGCATAAAACCCCTTGACTTTATTGTTTACTAAAAAAATTAGTTTGTGATTAAATTTTATGAGGAGATTGAGATATACATTGTTGAGTTTGAATCGGGTGATGAAGGGAAGTCACATTACTTAGAGAAGAGTAAAGTAAAAATTTAGAGGGTGGATGCAAATTGGTGTAAAATCAAATTTATCAAGTTAAGGAGGACATCCAAAATGATGTATAAAGTGCCATGAAGCACTTGTGAAAAAGTTGAGTTTGAGACTATAAATTAAGAATTTAGCACCTGTTTGATAAATATTCTTTCAAAACTTATTTTCAATCACACATTTTTCAATAAAATTATATTTTCCATCACATCAATAACTTTTCCTTACTTTTTAACCATATATTTTTCATCATATTACTGTTTAAAATACATTCTTTCCTCGATAATATCCATCAAACACACCCTTAATGAGAAGAAGCAAACTTTTCTAGCCCTTAACTCTTTAATTTTAGTTATTGCATTGCATATAGATAATATGGTTGCACTTTATTATTTAGGCACGTTTAATTATTGTTTAGCTAAAAAACTTTTTGTTTTAAATTTTTTGTTATTTGGATTGTCATCCTAACACCATAGTAGCAATATATATATATTATTTTATTTTATTTTACTTTATTTTATTTTTAATTTCTGAAAAACAAAAAAATGAAAAAAAATATTTATGCATACTTTTTTTTTTGAACTTTTTATTAGGTTTTAATTTCAAATCTTTAAAATTCTCCCATTCCTTTACATATTAGAATTTCAAATTCGCACAATCACCAACTCATTTAATAATCAATATTTTCAATGTTTTAAAATTATGAAAAATTTTAAGTTTCACTAACAATATTATTACTTTTAATCATGAGATTTTTTCTAGAACTTTTCTATTTTTTTTTTAATATTGAATTGAGATAGATAGGTTAAGTAGTTGATGAATGTGAATTATATTTTTATTGGGATCTTGATTATAATTTCTTAATGATCGTTGCTAATTGTACTTATCATCTATTTTGTAGAAAAAATTGGCATAAAGAACAAAGATCAATTGTGAAGGAGGATAAAGAAAATGAAAAGATTCTACAAGTTTCAAGGCCAACCCCATCTTCCAACACTTATGTGGCGATTCCTGTCATTTACTTAATTTTATCAATTATGCTATAAATACAGAAAATTTTTACAGACAACATGTAGCGAAGATTCATTCGAGGATGTGAAAAAATGGATGAATCATATATTGTCATGATAGCATCAGTAGAAATTCTGTTAAGAATTTCCTGTACTTTTGGGCTTTCCCAATTTTTATGTTTGGGCTTTATAGTATTACATTGAGGACAATGTAGAAATCAAGTGTGATGGTGAAAAGTTTAGGTATTCTTTTAATTTAACCTGCATGAATTATTTTTGTGTGTTTATTCTAGGGTAGATTTTGGGTAAAAAATTAATAGTAGAATTTGAAAAAAAAATATATAGTTTTACTATGCATGCTTGTGTATGATTTGACTTGAATAATTTGATTCATATGATAATATTTTGAATATTTGGGATCAAAATTTGAATTGATTCACGTGAACTTTCAAATTTTCAATTATTACTTGAACTCCATTATTTTCGCTTTTGTTTAATTTTGAGCAATATATTGACTATGATTTGATTGAGTTGTGTAAATTAATTACCTTAAAATCCTTTTAAGACCATAGTAATTCATTATTACAATAATCACTTCATTTAGAACCATATTGCAAACCTGTTTCGAATGACTTTGGGCACGATTAGGTCCATCCAACATCATTACTTTACTATTTTCAATTTTTATTGTTGGCCTAAAAAAGTGAAGGACTTTACATTAGCCGTGGCACGTATGAAAAAATTATCTACATTGTAGTGTGAACCTAGTGTTCAAGTAATTTGGTTCTATTCATCACAAATGTTTATGAGATAATCCACCGGAGAAGAAGGCTACCTACAATGTAAAGTGAAAAGTATCTTCAAAAATCGGAAAAATCTCAGAAACAGAAAACATAAAGAAAAGAAAAGTATAGTAAAACACATTAAAGTGTGTTGAGGTAGTAACAAAATTATAAGCGCTATCTCTGTTTGACTAAATCTTGGTTATCGATTGGGATTTGGAGAATTGTTGAGTTGACAAAGAAAACAAGACCAATATCACTTGTTTAGTTCGCCTGTTGGAAAAGAAATTGAAAAATTAAGAGAGCAACACGAGTGATGAGATATTATATTGACATACTTGGGAATTGGTTTGGAAATTGAAATATATGACTTGGCTCGAATAATATTAGTGGAATTGAGAATGTTTCACACACATATTCAAAAGCTGAATATAAAATTTGTGGAGTGTATGCAATAACGGTTAATTCTTATGTTTCATTAACTTGTTTAAATTTTGAGATTTAAATATTCATTTTCAGGAAACATTGATTTACATATATTAAGTTTAGTGTATTCATTTAGAATCTAGTTAAATTTTTATTTTGCTTTTTTCGAGAATGATTATTTATTTTTAATGGAGCCCTAAAACGGACAAAATCTTAATTTTTTATGACATAATTTCCATTTTTCATGATGAATAAAGAAAATTGTAGTGTCCTAATGCCACTCCTAAAAAAATGCAAAATGGTTAAATCTCATTTACCCATTGACCGCTGACCTTTAAACTCGGTTCGAGACAGGCTCTCCCATTCCCTCTCTCGTTGTAAGGATATTAACAGATTAACCACCAGTTCATCGCCATATTCGCCGCTTGATCTGGCTTCTCCACCGTCACCTCCTTATAAGAAATAGTCCTCTTCTTATATTCATCACCTGCGCAGTGTTTCTCTAAGAAATTATACGGAAGTACCGCAATTTACTACAAAGTGAAACATTGTGCTGCAGAAAAATGGCCCGTCAATTGTATGTTCTTGCACTCATTTTCCTCGCCGTCGCAGGAGCGGTGGCGGCCAATTCCTCTCCAAGCAGCTCTCCAACTTCATCACCTGCACCTAAATCGTCTTCCCCAAAAGCTGCACCGTCGCCGAAGGAAAGTAAGACCCCGGCAGCCACCCCAAAATCCTCTCCAGTGCCTGCACCTAAATCATCATCTCCAACACCGGCCCCAAAATCATCCCCCCCAAAATCCTCAAGCCCCGCTTCCTCTCCTCCGACCAACTCATCCACCCCAGCAGAGTCCCCCGAGGATGAGCCGTCATCTCCACCCGCCCCCAGCAGCGAAGCCGGTTCTCCTACACCCACCACCAGAAACTCCAGTTCTCCTGATGCTTTGGGACCCACTGCCAGTGACGGACCTAGTGCTGACGCACCTGCGGCCGACAATAACGGTGCCGCCGCATTGAAAATCTCCTCTGCTGTTGCTGCTGCCGTGGCAACCGGATTCTTCTACTTCTAAGCATTATCAATGCAACACTTAAAGCTTGTTCGGCCGAGTCAGAAAACAAAGGGAGCAAGGCGAACATGCAGAATCTTAGTTGATTTCAGATTTTCTTTATTCTTTCATTTGTAATACGTTTTTCGATGTAACCTGCCATTAGAGGAAGTCATTGACGTCGGAGGTTACCTCTTTGAAAATTCTTCCATAATTTGTAATTCTATGGGAAAATTTTTTGTGTCACTTCAAACATATTTTGAGAATCTGTTGTATTACTTTGTATTATAGTTATATAATAATGGCTAAGGAAAATTGTCGTCTTGAAATTTGCATTTCCTTTGATGCTTTCATTATAGTACTTAAGTTCAATGTGAATACTATACGTGGAATATAATCCAGATTAGCTAGTGGAACGAAATGAAGAAGGGATGTAGAAGATATATAATTTTTTGCTTATTGTAACATAAAACATCTATTCATGCTGTTCTAAGAACAAAAAATTCATGTAAAAAATCGATGATGTCAATGAATATGATCACCTATTTTATTTTATATAAAAAATGACATTTTTTTATGTAAGTATTATAAATCATAGTTTTAGAAAGTATAGTAGAAGCAGTCATAGACCAGTAACATTCGAGAATTTGTTCAAATACAGAAACAAAATCAACCGAAACAACATAAAATTGATTTGTTAAACGAGTATTTATCCCTTACATAGTATATTCGTAAATTGATTTGCCGTTTACACTTTTCACAATGCTTAAAATGAGATGTGATTTTAGTTGTTTCGTCGCAGACATAAGATTCTTTTACTTGGTTAATATGAATATGCATATTTTATCTCGAAGTGGATGGATCGTAAGTGTTGGAAAATAGGATTTAATTACTTAATGTATAAACAAAAATATAACAATTTTGTTGGAATAATAAACATATAGATGTTTTAGAAATTACCCTTTGTGGCTTAAAAAAATCATTGGTGTTCATCTTGAAACTTTCAAACACTTTGAACTTCTCCAATGTTATTTAGGAGTTCAAAACTGCAGAGATTTATGTGTGGGCTCGACAACAAAAATACCTTAATTGAACCTAAATATATGTGTCTATTTTTCATATGGGACATGACTTGAATTGGGAAACATTCATTATCTAAAAGGACTCTTCCTTTCTAGTTTTACTCCAAGTCAAACCCTTTCCATATATATGTGATCACACATAGTGGAAAATTGTGACATGGTCAATTAGTAAATTCCAATGCAGTCAATAATAAAATATTAATTTATTGTAGTTTTATTTTGAAGCCATCGAAGGGGCTAATTGGACCCAAATAAACTAAGCTCCAATAAATTAATCTTGACTTGTCATTTCTTGATTGGTCAAGATAATTTATTAATCTCCTTTTGTTCAAATAAAAGAATAAGATTGCACTCGCTGTCTAGTTAAGAATACTGACGTTATATAAACAATACTTATTCTTACGTATTACCTAGTAGACCATGTCGAATAATTGGAATAATGTAAAATGATCAAAATTCCATTTTCTATCTGATAGTTCCATATGATCACATCAAAAATTAATTTAACAATCAATGTCGAAATATTGAGCTCAAGTTTAACTGTTGACTAGACAAGCTTTTGAGGTCATAATTGTGCCATTAAAAAAGTGATGTATTTCATATTGTAAATATATATCCTTCATTATATCACTTTAATTTTCCAAAGCACCAAGATATTGACCATTAATTTGATATCATCCATTGAAACTATTACATACAGAAAATATTATGGTTCACACAGATGCCACGTCAATCACAATTGAAAAGAGACAAGGGATTGTGTTATCGTTGTGAAGAAAAGTACAAACCGGGTTGTAGAACCCTTTATGTTATTTTGAATAATTGGACTCAAACTTTGGGAGTTTCTTCTGTGGGTCCAGCTGGTTATGGAATTTGTCGGGAAAACAATCAAATTGTAGGTGGTCATCGTCAGAACTCTTACTCCACTGCTTTTGGACTAAAAGATCCCATTTCGGCATTTGCCTTGGCAGGAATTCTTGCCAAAAAAATTGGTTCAGCCATATGGAATTCTGATTTTTAAAGTGAATCACACTTTTCACCTTGAGGACAAGGTATATTTTAGAGCGGCTGGTAATAATAGATCCAGGGGCGAACCCAACTAAAGCCCAGTGGAGGCAGATGCTTGCACTGGGCTTGGGCCGCCCCAATTTTTAAAACAGCCCGTTACTGAAAAAGGAAGTAGGCCAATTATTGACCCAAATTGTATGATAGAGATATAATCAATCCATTACAAGAATCCCAATTGGAAAGCATTCACTCGAATCACCTTACTCCGGACTCCCAACAGAGGAATTGAAAAAACTTGTGTTGAAATCTCCAATTTCCAGTCCCAAATTCATGAAATCGGTTAAGATTTTTTTAAAAAAAAGGGAAGCCGTGGGTATCTCATATCTTAACCATAGAACCACGCCCGCGGCCAACATCGCTCATAGGAAGTCGACAGGTGACTTTTCTATTGGTATTCATCTGCTATTGCTGCCTGTGGAAAAAAAAAAGGAATAACAAAAATTTTGTTGGTATTCATGTGCTAAAATTGTATATGTGTGTATAGAGGTTACTAACTCACTGCAATATGGAAATGGGTATTTGAAAATTGAAGCAGCAGGGTCTTAATTCTTTAAGAGTCACAAAAGTGGACTAACATGGCTGAGATGTTGGGTTTCGTCTTAGGTTACATAATAGAGTTCTCTATTTTCTCATTTTATTGGTTTGATTTATGTAGGAAAAGATGTGTTATTTAGTTGACTTTCATAGTTCATTTAATTTGGCCGGGAATTGTTCATGTGAACTTTACTATTGAAAGCATTAAAATAGTGCTTGCTGTGATTGGAAAAAAAATGTTGCGTTTTTGAATTTCACTGTTCATTTCATGTGAAATTAGTCGTGATTGATTGGTGTCTGATGGCATTGAATCTTGTTATGGTTATTATTCATGAATAATTTTTGAAGAGGTGCAAACAAAAACTTTGGTTCATCTGCTAGTTCTCTATTTTCGCATTTTACAGAAGTGGACTAACATGGTTCATCTGCTATTTCTCATTGGTTTGGTTTGACTCCAAAAACTTATTTTATTTTTTGAATTCTTGCAAGAAGTTATAGATAAATAGAAATGTAGAAATGGAAAGAAAGGAAAAAAATGGAGGAGTTTCAATTATGCAATTTAAACATCCATATTTACATTCTATATTTTATTTTGTTTATTTACATTCTAATTCCTATTTATTACTGTCAATCATGGAAATATTTTATAAAAGAAAAGCTCTTGAGGTTGCGAAAAATGTTAATGAGGAGACGTCAAATGGAGACGATTTTGATGTTGCACAACTTCCCATTGATCCTGAATTAAGGACTCTAATCTTGAATTAGAATTCTAACATTGGAGATCAAGTTCAAAGAACATATATGCAAAATGGTCTTTGTTGGCCGTTTAACCATGAATTTAAGAAAAGACAATTTGGAGAAAAAGAATCTAAACGACTCAGTCCTTCTTGGTTTAATGAGTTTGATTGTTAGTTGGAGTATAGTGTGGCAAAATAGGCAGCTTTTTTCTTGTATTGTTATCTTTTAAAACAAGTAGTGGGAAATAAGTTCGACTCATTTGTTGGTGAATGATTCACATATTGGAAAGATAAAAAGAAGTTTGGTACTCGTGTTGGAAAGCATAATAGTTAACATAATCAAGCTCTATTAAATGTGAAGCTTTGATGCATCAAGAACAATACATTCAAATGGTTTTCTTTAAGCAGTCAGAACAAATGAGAAATGAATATTGTGTCCGTCTTATTGCATCAATTGATTGTGTTCGAGTTTTGTTGAGATTTCATTTTGAGGCCACGATGAATCTAAAAATTCTCTGAATTCAGGTAACTTTCTAGTCCAATTACATTTTTTACCTGATCATAATCATAAGGTTAAGGTTGTGACACTTGAAAATGCACCACAAATTTGCAAATTTACATCACATAAGGTATAAAAGGATATAGTACGTGCTTGTGC
>CAIGRP010061868.1:0-11299 GCA_903798385.1 Fraxinus cuspidata | reverse complement strand
TTTTTTTCGAATTTTCAACAGATTTAATGTCTGCAGGCAGCTAAAAATAGCTGCCTGCACATTGCAGGCAGCAAAGTTATAAGATTTTTTTTAAATTTCTTTTTATAATACGGGCCCGCCCGGGTTTGGGCCTTTGCCCAAATTGGGGCTCCGCCCCACCGAGCCCGAGCCGGGCCTGACTCGAGCTTTTTCCGAGCAAAGCCCGAGCCGACGAGCTTTTTTGCCGTGGCTAACCCCACCCAAACACTAAATATTATTCATTCCCCCACTCTCCCTTCTCTATCTATATCTCATCCTTTCTCTCTCATTTTCCTTTCCTAACTATGTATACTCATCGTCAATTGTCGCCATCGCCGCTGTTGGAGTGTGCCACGGGTGAGCCATTTCTTGTTGCAAATCACGCTTGCAGCGGTCGAGATTGTCAGAAGCTTTGTAGATCTCGAGTAAAGTCATTCCTTCACTGTGAACACCATCAGAGGCTCTACACATTGTGGTTGCAGCGGCTTACATCACGATGGTGATGGCACAGATCATGGCTGCAACTATGCAAATTGCAATGGTGGTGTTTTTTTTTTTTAATTGTTGGATAGGTAGTAGTGGTTTCCTTGATTTGATGGCTTTAGGTGGTGATGTGGTGGTGGTACTGCAGGTGGTTATTGTGAGGTATTGACGATCATTGTGGTGGTGGCGGCGACGGCCGCGTTGGTGAATGCAGTTAGATTTTGTTGTTTTTGGGGGGTTCTTTTGTTGGTGGTAGTGCGGTGGACCTGGTGGTGGTGCAGGTGGACTTTGGCGAGGGTGAGGTGGTGGTCACATACGATTGTGGTGCAAGTGGTGGCGGTAGCATCATGGTATTGGTAGCGGTTCATGTGGTGGTGGCATTGGCGGAGGTATATGGACTTTGGCCCTGGTGTGGTAGTGGATTTGGTGTTGCTGACAGTGGTGAGATGGTGGTCGTAAACAGTTTTGGCGGTGGCAGTGGCGTAGTGGTGTTGATGGAGGTGACGGTCGAGTGGGACCAATAGTGTTTTTGATCAATAAATTGGTTGATTGTAACAATAAATTGGATAATTTGTGACCAATATATAATATGTGATATAACAAATGTGAATGTGACTCATAATATACTAATTTGTGATCAATTAATTCGACAATTTATGACCATTAAATAAGTTATAACTTTTAAAATTTATAATTTGTGATCGATAAATGAATTATAATTTATAAACACTTTGATTTTGTGACCTGAATAAATTGTAACATATAAAAAGTTTTGATTTGTGATGAAGAAATAAATTAGGTTTATAAAATTTTTGATTTGTGATAGAAAAATAATTTGTTACCTATAATTTTTTTGAATTGTTGTTGAGAAATATTATAATCAATTAATTCGAGAATGTGACCAAATTATATGAAATTGTGGCCTTAACATATTTAATTAATAAAAATATATTTTTGAGTAATTATTTCATAAATAAATTTTAATTTATATTTTATATTTAATTTATAGAAGATACTTTTAATTCATTATTTTAGAAATAAAATCTAAAAATGTCTTATTTTGAAAGTTTAAACATTTTATCTTAGTTTTGAAATGAGTGATATTTAATACAAATGAGTTGTAGATACTACTTATGAGTCTTACAAAATTTGTGGTTAAAATTAAAAATTGATTTTGACCATTATATTATAAAGAAATTCTAATGTTTTCCAAACATGCTAAGAGTAACAAAAAATTTAATAATAGAGAGACAAATTCGTAGCAACAAGTGACTACCGTGCATTTTTAGTTGAACCGTGAAACTTAGCGATTCGTGGTGGGAGACATTTTTGTTTAAATTGTGCGTCGTTCTATGTGCATGCTTGTTGATATTGCCTATATACTTTACATGATTATCTTCTATTAAGTTTACACATCAAGAAAGAATTATTTATTTCGTTGCATTGCTGATTAATTAATTGTTCAACGCTCATCAAACATATGTCAAAGTATCAAGGTCGTAATTGAATTGTTATCTTGGATCGAAATATGGACTGCGGTTGAACTCCAAATCCACCTCACATATAGTCCAATCCTAGCTTAGAATGATGCAAGTAACTGCTAACAAATAAAAACGTAAGCAGCAAATGGTTTAGGTATCTATTTAATTAAAATCTAAGTGATTATATGATGTAGTTCAAAACCACGAACACGATAATAATAATTCGAAACGGATTNAAGAAAAGATAACCTACTGGGCTAGCAGTTCCTTAATGGGCTGGGCTACAAAACAAAACAAATAAAGATTGAAAATAATGAACTAAGAAACATTAATTGCCGTTTTAACTTATCAAATGAATTCAAACGTCCAAAATCAATCATACGTCACGGCAAAGCGGTGAGTTCAATGGCAATCGTCACGAGCTTTTCAAAATGAGGTTATGGGCCCAAAAACAAACAATGTATGCAAAAATTACGCTATTTTCTTCTAACACCGACCATCGAATCGTTCCAAATACGCAAGTGTCTGTTCCTCCACACTATCCTCATCATTCTCCCCATGATCAATGGGATTCGCCCTCGAATCAAAACTGGTAGCACCGTCCTCTATGTTATCGCCATGGTATGGTAAAATATGATTCACATTAAACACATCAGAAGTTCGGATATGAGAAAGAAGTCGAAGGCGATAGGCGTTGGGATTAATCTTCTCTATAATTTCCACTGGACCAATGGTATGAGGTGATAACTTTGAATATTCATGAGAATGCACTCGATCCTTAGTCAGTACCGCCCAAACATAATCCCCAACGTCAAATTCAACAGAAAGTCGATGCCAGTTAGCTGCCTCTTTATACCGACAATTGGACTCCATCAGATTAGCTCGAGTCTCCTCGTGAACCTGCTGCAAACTACGAACAAAGTCAACAGCCATCCCGTGTAACCGAGTCTTAGAGGGAAAAGTCAATAAATCAACAGGATTGTGGGCAGACTACTATACACAACCTGAAACGGACTGAAATCGGTGCTCCTAATTCGAGAAAGATTATAAGCAAACTCTGCCTGGCTAAGCCGCTGATCCCATGAGCAAAGATTATCCACAACTAAGCACCTAACCAAATCACCCAAGGATCGATTCACTACCTCAGTCTGCCCATCGGTTTGAGGGTGGTAAGCTCTACTGAAATTGAGCGACGTGTTAACTGACTTACATAAGCTTCGCCAAAAGTGACCGATGACCATTGTGTCTCTGTCAGACACAATAGAAGTGGGCAAACCATGAAGACGATAAATTTCTCTAAAAAAGAGCTGGGAAACCTTGATAGCATCAATGGTACGCTTACAAGGTATGAAGTGTACCATCTTCGAAAACCGATCCACAACCACAAAAATAGAGTTATTATCACGCAGTGTGCGCGATAAACCTAGGACAATATCCATGCTAATATCAGTCCATGGAGCTGAAGGCACTGGTAAGGGTCGATAAAGACCAGTGTTTTGGCTTTCCCTTTTGCCACATGACACAGCCTGCACCGCGAGACAAACTTCTCCACTTCATGGCGTATAGTAGGCCAGAAAAATGAAGCACTAATGAGAGTTAAAGTGCGATCTCGACCCACATGACCCTCAACTCCTCAATCAATTTCAAATAAAGGCTACAATCTGGTATACACAACTGAATACCTCGAAACATATAATCGTCCTCTAGGAAAAAGGGAGGATGAGGTCCTTTCATTAAACTCTGAAAAATGGGGCCAAAATAAGAATCATTAGTATAAAGAGATGCAAAGGTTTCAAACCCTGTGATTGCCGCATGTAGACGTGCCATAACCCATGTCGCCGACTGAGCGCCTCTGCTATACTATTAGAAGAACCAGCCTAATGCTTAATGACAAAGTTGAATTGCTACAAGAAGACAATCTACGATGCATGATGGGCAGACACATAATCCTAGCTGGACAAGTGCTTGAGGGCCTCATGATCACTGTATAAGATAAATTCCTGTTGAAATAGATAATCTCGCCAATGGCGTATCACCTGAACAACTGCATAAAGTTTTGCATCATAAGTGTTAGCCCCTGCCAACTTCTGACTGAAATAAGCTACTGGTTTTCCCTCCTGACTGAGAACAGCTATGATGCCCAATTTAGAGGCATCGCAATGTAAGGCGAAAGGTTTTGTAAAATCAGGCAATACAAGTATTGGGGCTAAAGTCAAGCTCTCGTTAATAACCATGAACACCTTCTCCGCCTTGGGTGTCCACTGAAACTTACTCTCCTTCAGTAATGGGAGATATGATGTTGCTAAAGTGCTGAATAAATCGTCGATAAAATGACGCCAAACTATGGAAACTCCACACAGCAGAAACTGATTGTAGCCATGGCCACTATCAGATCGTATCAATCTTGGCTGAATCTACCGTCACCCCACTGGCTGACACAACATACCCCAAAAATAGAACACTATCGGTATAAAATACACACTTGTTACGGGCTACAAAGAACTCTTCCTTGCGAAAAACAACAAGGACTTCCCTTAAATGCACACCATGAGATTCCTCTGACCGACTATAAACTAATATGTCATCAAAGTATACAACCACACACTTACTAATAAACGGTCGAAGGGCTTGGTTCATCACCCGTATGAACGTGCTCGATGCATTGGATAATCCGAAGGGCATAACCAGTCACTCAAATAATCCCTCCCGTGTCTTAAACGCTATCTTCCACTCATCACCAGGACGGATTCTGATCTGATGGTAACCACTTTTCAAGTCCAGTTTAGTAAATATTGTTGCTCCTGCCAACTGGTCAAGTAAATCATCTAATCTCAGTACCGGGAAGCGATATCGAATTGTTATTTTCTTTGGCACTAGAAGCTTGGGGACTGCACACGGGCTGAGGCTCTCTTTGATATAACCCTTCTGCACCAACTCCTCTACCAGTCTTCTCAACCCCTCATGTTCTGCTGGGCTCATTCGATAATGTAGACGGTTAGGCAGCGATACACCAGATATCAAATCAATATGGTGCTGTATACCCGCAAAGGAGGAAGATCCTCTCGGAACACATCGTGAAATTTAGACACCAAGTCGGCAGCTTTGGGGTAAGACCCGTCCCCTCGACTGCCATTGGAACTGCCTACACTCCCATCGCCTTAATTTCCACTAACAACAGTACGATACCTTTAGCCAACATCTCAAGCACAAACAAGGATCTGGAAAGTAGGTTACAACTGTCCCTTGTCGAGATACAATAAGCATCCTCGGAGGTTAGTAATACAATCTTCTTACCCTAAAAGGTGAACGTATACGCGTTCCGACGTCCTTCATGAAACACATCCCTATCAAACTGCCATGGACGACCTAACAGCAGATGACACGCGTCCATAGGTACCACATCACACCAAATACTATCACGATACACACTGCCATTAGAGAAAGGTACTAATACATGTCTAGTAACACAAATTGCATTACCTCGTCTCAACCGTGCTAGACTATAAGGAGCAGGGTGGGGTTCGGAGTCTAACTTCAGCTTCTGTACGGCCGCTTCTGATATCACATTTTCACAACTGCCTAAATAAATGATGAACTTGCACACTTTGCCTCTAGTGATACACGTGGACAGAAAGATGTTATTTTGCTGCAAGTCCTCAGACGACCCCTTAGGCGTAAGGCACTCCCGTCGCACCACCAAAGAGGTCCCGTGTCACCTGTATGCACTACTTCGGCCTCTTATTCCCATTCACCACTTGAACATCTTCGATATAGGCTTGTGTTGCTTCTCCGATCAACAAGCCTGGGCATGACTGTCCTTGGGATGGACAGTCCCTTCTCAAATGACCAAAACCACCACAACCAAAACACTGACTACCACGCCATCGTCCACCAGAAAGAGCCCAGTCACCTGGGCTTGTGGCTGGAGGAGCCGCTGGCCAAATGTTCTGATCAATGCCCCGACCCCTATATACTGAAGATTGGGACAAACCAGATGTAGGATTTGGGATGAATGGTCGACCCCCACCTCCAGATGGACCACCAGAATTGCTTACTACAGAACGACGTATATGCTGAGTTTCAGCCTAAAGTCCATGTTGATGAGCCTCAGAAACAGACACAGGCAAAAACATATTAAGAACATCCTGCAAATTCAACCGTAGCCAACCAATGTAGCGTGCCACCAACTGATCCTTTGACTTCCCCACATCATTACACACCACCAATTGATAAAACTATGTAGAATAAGCATTTGCAGAGCGGTTACCTTTCCATAAATTCTGTAACTGCTGATACAGGGTTCTGGTATAATTAAAAGGAAGAAACACGACCTTCAACTGTTTCTTCAGTTTTCCCACGACTGAATTTTTTCCTTGCTTTGACGGATCCGATTCTGTTTAAGTTGCTACCACCAAGCAGCAGCACGACCACGTAAACGCGTAGCCACCAAGGGTACCCTCTTATTGTCAACGACCTCTTTGTACTCCAAGATCTCCTATACTACCGCTAGCCAATCGAGGAATTCATCCACCTCTATCCCACCGTGAAATTCAGGGATATCAACCTTGATTCTGGACTCCCAACACTGAAACGCATCATGCTGTTGCACACAGGGATACTGTATACGACCGTCACGTTCTTCCAATAAGGTCTCCTCGTCTGACCTCTCGCCTGATTCATATCCTTCTTCCCCATCACTTGTGGGGCCACGATGTAGAGGGGAAGGAGGTGTTCTGTTCCGCACAACCTCCGTCGCCCACGTCATAAACTGATCAAACCAAACTGTCAACGCATCGATTTAATTTCACAAATCTGCAACTTCATCAATTTGGCCACCATGGCCACCACCACCAACACGTTCTCTTCCACGAACCATGCTTTGATACCAAATGATGTAGTTCAAACCACAAACACGATAATAACAAATCAAAATGGATTGCACTTAAGAAAACAAACGCATTTTCTTAATTCATGAACAACAAAAAAACCTATAAGACGTTTTAGAGTCTTAAATATGAAAAGAAAAGATAACACACTGGGCCAGCAGTCCCTTAGTGGGATGGCTACAAAACAAAACAAATAAATACTGAAAAATAATGAACTAAGAAACATTAAGTACCGTTTTGACTTGCAAACGAATTTAAACGTCCAAAATTCATCATACGTCACAGCAAGTGTGAGTTCAATGGCAATCGTCGCAAGCTTTCCAGAATGGGATTATGAGTCCAAAATAGACACTGTATGCAAAAGTTACACAATTTTCTTCGAACAACTACCATCTAATCGTTCCAAATACGCAAGTGTGTGTTCCTCCACACTACCCTCATAATTATAAGATGTGAGTTCTATGGAATGTATGAATAAAAGTATGTTTGACTAATTCAAATTAAAATTTAGCCTCTATTTGGTGATTTTATATAATTTATAAACATAATTAATAGAAGGAATAATAGTGGATCTCACGAAATGTATTGATAACAATGAGTAATAGTTATAAATATATTTATAAATATGTACTCAAATGCAGGTTGAAGGTTTGCCAAATATGCACTTGGGAAGTATGCCCCCGAATTTTAGTTCTCATTACAAAAAGTATTTACCAATGCGAATTTATGTTTTATTTCTGGTTGTTATATGAATAATCTATGATAATTTTGATCAAGATTACAAATTTATTTGTTATTATTTTGTTTTTCTGAATTTCAATTACGTTTTGATTTCAAATTGATTGATCAACCTTGCTACATGTACACCTTCGTTGACAAATGATGAGGTGACGTACAATTTGATCATTGATTTGTCAACGAAGGAGTAAACAATATGTGTACAAGTAGCTTAATTGTTAATCTAATTAGAATGCATCAATCAATATAGTACTTAGCAGCTACTAGATTTGAACGAGGATACAATTCATCATTATGGTCCTGCCAACTTTAATTTGCATAGGTTTAGGTAAACTGCAATTTCCAGTTTCCACTTTAATTTACCATTACCAAGCTCTAACTTTAAATCATCGAAAAACTTGTCACATATTACGTATTCTAAGAACTGGGCCAAGTTCCTGGCTTGGTTGAAAAACATGGAATCGGAAAATCAATTGCTCTCAATGTATTGGCTGGGAGATTGAAACCTAATTGGCTGGAAATTTTAACTTATTTTCAAGGATCAGAGCTGAAAAATTACTTTCACGTATTCTTGAATGCAAGTTTTGTTGGGAAAAAATGACATGCATAAATTATATTCTAATTACATACCTTTTTATGTGCATAAAATTGAACATAACTTCAACTTATCGAAATTAATTATGTAAAGTAGAAATGAGAAGTGCATGAATATGAGTTTGATCAAGGCAATAGTTGAACTCTTTATCCTTAAGATACACATTTTCAGTCAAATAATTTTTTAGAATCTTCCATAATATTCTACGTAATTTTCCAACAATTCAAGTATTTAAGTGACTTAAATTTGGCTTTTTTTCTTTCACTAAATAATAATTTCCACTTAAATAATTAAGAATTAGTCAAAACTAATTTCATATACAAATTTTCAACAATTCCCCACTTGATTGAAAATTTATGCAAATGACGGTGCAGATGTTAAAGAGAGTTCAAACGGAAAGATATTGCATCGAATATGTACCTTATGGGTTTAAACCTTCCATAATGAAATACTACCGGATTTACTTGGTTAATCAACGAACGCGATATTATAAACTATCAGTCTTGATGTAAGCGAAGAAAATAATACTCACAGAATAACCTCCCTAGCATTTTCGAGTTTTCACCATTGTATTCATTTCGACCCCGAACAACTCTTGAGTTTCATAAGTGATTTAGAGAATTCAAACATTAAAACATTCTCATAGAAATAGTCTCACTTCACACTTATATAGGTGATCTCCTATTAAGACCACTTGTCATACCTCCACTTAGTTTGTCCAAAATATAGAAATTATTAAAAGTATAACTTAACCTAAAACTTTTAACAAATATCAATTTTCTTATCATAGGAACGTGTAGGAGTTAACTCCAAGCGCTCATTAAATTTTCATAACTTAGTTGTCACATTGAACCAAGATCTTGAGATCTCTAATCAACAAGGTTGGGTTACTATTACAAATATCCTTATGTAGTAGGCTTTAAGGACATTCCTCTCAATTCACAATATACTTGATCTCTTGGTAAACTTTTCTTAGTGAATCCACGAGTTTACACTATTTGAGATCAATTGTTTAATAATATCATGTCTTCAATGTATATATTGAGATGTATCATAATACATCATATTCTGTGTCTTATTAAGTATAGTTAGCTATCACAATCAATTCATTTAATAAACACATATAGTTACCAATTAAGGAATCCTCCCATAAATGTATGAAGCAATATGCTTCTATCTAACTTGGAGGATTCCTACCCCTTTAATTGCACTGATCATCGTAAAAAAACTTTTATTAGTGGATTTTGAATAATTGGTAATAGATATCCAATTTATAACGTTGTACCATTAAGGACTAACCAAATATATGAAGTTCAATATTTTGAATATTGTTCAAATATTCCAATATTATTATTGTATATCGATTACAAATGCAATAATCAACTTCGTCCAATTTTAACAACTTCTAGTTTAGGACACAACACGTTGCGAATCATCCTCATACCTCTAAAATTTGTTTAAGGGCTATCTATCTTTCAATCTTCATAGAATTCCTATAGCTATTCAATAAAATATGATTTATAGGCATCACTACACCTACAAATAGAGACAGATTCAGGATCGAACTATAACACGGGCTAATACGTAGAAAATGGAAGAAAGAAATGTCATTCAACTTAAATGTATTACATTGAATGTATCTATAAATAGCTATACAAAGATGAATCTCCGCCTGTCATCTTAACAAACTGACTGAAAAAGGAAGAGTCTATAAGCTATAGAAACTAACTATATACACTCTAATATAAGTATCTGACATCAAGAAACGTAGACCAATTTGGACCAGTCATCTATGACACTCCTTATTCGTTCCCGCAGATTGTCCTTAGGACTTCAATTCATAAATAAAGGAGATTAGAGAGAAATATTCAACAGGAATTATGAACATGACTACGAAAAGTTGATCCAAATTCTAAAACTTTATAGAATGAATCGACGAGAAAGGCTGGTGGGCAGTTTTCATGTAAAAAATAGTCATTCGCTGCTATATATATTTACGAAGACACACATCCTATAATGTCTCTTAAAATTCATACCCATTCATATAATCAATAGAATACTCATTACATATCCTTCACTACTCAAAAGAATATATGTTCTAATGGTTTCATATTGTTGACCTCTGGTTGATCTTATATTTTGATTATAACAAACAAAGTAATTTTATCTCTAAAATTTGTATTCGAGTCTTCATTGTTACATGTTGATCAAAATAGAGACAAAACAATTTATATCAAAGGACTTGCAGTTGACGATCAAGAAAATTTAAGATGGATTCGAGGATTTACAATCGGAGACAAATCGAGCACTCGCGCAAATTGAAAATCGAGAAACAAATCAATCGAAGATATTAGAACTAGATCTTTAAGCTCATTTATAAATGTAAAATACTTTAATCCTTAGCAATGACTCGTTAGAAGCTCAAGTAACGAATTTTTATGCACGAGAAAAATCTATTTCTTAAAAATTTTGCATAAAATTTATTTTTTAAAGGTAAGAATTTCAATTTAATTTTTAAACCTACTAGCAACACTTAACTTGAAAAATCAAGTAAAAAGGTCATTTATAAGCCTACATCGTTTCAAACAATCAAATGAGAGGAGCCGAAAAATTTGGTCCATCTGGACGTCTAGATGTCTAGATGGTAAATCGGAAGTCCGGTTCATCCGCATCGGTCGATTTTCGACCGTTCTGACTTCCGACTAGCAATTGCTAAATCAGTCGTCAGGAACAGTACCGGACGTCCGAATGATCGTTTGGTTCGACAAAGTTTTTGACGTTTTTCAGCTGCTATAAATACCAACTCACTTGCCAATCATTAAATATATTCAAGACCATTCAAATGAGATATTTTTGAGCAAAATTATATTGATTTCTCATCTCATTTATTATTATTAAATCATTTTAGCTTTGGAAATTTTTTGATCAAATTAACTTTTGAAAATCATTTTATACATCAAAGCTTTTCATACCTAACACTTGAACTTCATTCATTGCTATCTATTAAAATGTTAGCATATTTCTCTCTTGGTACTTAATTGTGAGCATATCATTTATTAAGAGAGAAGTTTCATTTGTAAAACTAACTTTCTTTAAAA
>CAIGRP010061867.1:0-19011 GCA_903798385.1 Fraxinus cuspidata | reverse complement strand
CCAATTTGCCAAGTGGATTACATTGATCCACCTCACAACTATGGGTAATTTACATGTAGTTTTTGTACCTGCCAAAGCCATTTCAGTTTAAAAGACGGTAATTTGTATCTGCATACTTGCTAGAGGAACAAAATTGAGAGAATTGGGCTATAAGTACATTTTAATTGACATGGTGGTTGACAGCTCCCTTATATAGAAGCAATATGTGCAGTGATGTGTAATCCCTTCGAAAGTGACCGAGTTGGTGGAGCAGGTGAACGTGGAGACCGAAGGCCACGAGTTAGAATCACCTGCAAACACTTTCTTGGTCGAGCCCTTCGCACCGGACTTGCCTATTGCGGTTTATCTCTCCTGTGTGATTTGCGGGCTACTGCACATGGAGCGAGATTTACCTAGTGCGCACTCATGAGTAGCGGCTGCAGTTTCCTACGTTAACAAAAAAAATATGTGCAGTGATGTGATGGATGTGTTCAAAATCAAGAGTGTAGATCTTGTCATATGGATGATTGTAAAAGTTAACGTCAACAAGAATGTACATATAGTATGATTGTCGAGAGCGATGATATTAACTAGGGATATTAGCATATATAAATGGTTCCTAACCAATGTCCCTTTGCGATATCGGGCACAGACGTCCCCAATCCATGGTTTACATGTGTAAATAGTCATTTTCACGGTTTTCATCCGTTTGATTGCTAGAAAGTCAACTTCTTATTATTATTATTTTTTTATCGAACGACCATAATATCAGCAGTCCCCTTCCCCCCAAATCTATCTACTCAAAAAAACCCCAACGCCACCCCCACACGCCCCTCTTAATAATCTAAGTAAAGGCATCAGTTTTTCAACTTGTTAGATTATAGCACATGAAAGATTTAATAGAATACGTAATGTAACATAAACTGCAAAAGAAACAAGAATATAAAAATTTACAGAAAGAAAAATCACATGACAATTTAACAGAAAAATAGAGAGTTTTTCCCAATAATAATGCGCATGGATAGTTTGGAAATTTTAAATGACTAACAAAATCTGATTGCTAGATGACCGACATTTGGATCATACTAAGGGTGTGTTTGAGCCACATTATTTTGAAAGAATGTATTCTGGTATAGTAGATTGATAGAGAATTTGTGGTTGAAAAAGAAGAAAAAGTTATTGATGTGATAGAAAATATTATTTTATTGAAGAATGTGTGGTTGAAAATGAGTAGATGAATGAGAATAAAAATTTTAAGGTGTACCAAACGTGAGCTAATTAATACGATATAAATGCATGTACATAGAATTATATAATACCTTTAATCATGTTGTGTTATACATGGTTCGCACGTTCTAGAAGATTTCTTGAGGGGTGGCTCTCACGTATATATTTTGCATATACTCTCTCTCTCTCTCTATAAGTATATATAACACAACGTACTGTCATTCAAAATCATCAATTACAATTGTTCTCTCCCTCATCATCTTTGTTTTTGGGCTGCTGAAATATATATAGAAAAATGAATTGGTCTACCAGCTACTTGTTCATATTCTCCATAATTCTAGCATTCTCAGTTAACGATGCCGGGCTTCTTGATGATTCAGATTCACTCAGTTTCTCCCACTATCATGGAACCTGTCCCGACCTTGAAAAGATCATCCACAGCAAGGTTAAAGAATGGGTCGACAAGGACTTGACACTCGCTCCCGCTCTCATGAGGTTGCACTTCCACGACTGCTCTGTCAGAGTACGTCGCATCTTCTTAAACTTTTAAATGAAATGGTTAATTAATCTGTTTTGCATCTAACACGACTTGTACGTGGTGCAGGGATGTGACGCTTCGATTCTTCTAAACCACAAAGGGAGTGAGAGGATAGCCAATGCCAGCAAGTCATTGAGGGGATTCGAAGTGATTGATGATATAAAAGCAGAGCTAGAGAAAAAGTGTCCCAAAACTGTGTCATGTGCTGATATTCTCACTGCTTCTGCAAGAGATGCCACTGTTGCCGCTGGAGGTCCGTTCTGGATGGTACCGTATGGTAGGAAAGACGGACGAGTTTCCATTGCCCAAGAAGCCGATTTGGTGCCAATGGGTCACGAAAAAATAACCGACTTGATCGAGTTTTTCCAGTCCAAGGGATTAAATGTGCTCGACTTGGTCGTCCTCTCTGGTATGTGACAATACTAATAGAAAAAAGACATTCTTACATTAATATATATAATTATGATCGTCTTAATTAATTTTAACAGGAGCACATACTATTGGAAGGAGCACATGTGGTTCTCTACAAAACAGGCTCTTTAACTACAAAGGAACAGGAAAACCAGATCCAAGCATCAACCCTAAATATATGAATTTTTTGAGAAGAAAATGCAGATGGGCTTCGGAATATGTGGAGCTTGATGCAGTGACCCCCAAGGTCTTCGACGTGCAATACTACAAAAATCTTGAGAAGAAAATGGGTTTGTTATCAACTGATCAAATGCTGTACTCTGATTCACGCACTGCGCCCCTTGTCACTGCATTGACTTTGCAATCTTCAGTCTTCCATCATCAATTTGCTGCTTCCATGGTGAAGCTTGGAAACATTCAAGACTATGATGATGATGATGATGGTGAAATTCGAGTGAATTGCAACAGCGTTAATGCGTAATAATCTTATTTTGCATGGAATTGTAGTTTCTTTAATTAGGTCTCCATCAATTTCCAATTTATCAACTACCCTTTTTTTAAGGTTTATGACTTCCTTTCTGTTTCATTTTACTCCTCAAGGAACAATATTTGTTAATGGCATGTTTAAGGTGTATTTTACAATAAAATCCCATCACTGCCGTTTTGAGAAGAGAAAAATCGTATAAATATGCGGAACACAGTTTATTTTGCTAGTGCACACGTTATTCCGCTGCTGCTTTAGCACATAATATTGCTTGCTTGTATTACTTATCTACTTATTATGCATTTCATTTATCATTAGAAATTCGTTTAATTCCATATGGCAACCGTCGAATTTGCTCCGCCTAGTGGCGTCTCAAGAAATTTGGAATTTTTTTAAAAAAATAATACAAAAAATTGTAAAGGAAATAATCGCTTACGAAAATTCTAGCAGACAGAATCGCAATTGGTGATTCTAATTGAAATCAATAATTCATAATATAATTACTAAGTGCTATATAGTTGGGAAAAGATACACCACCTTCGTCGGCAATAACCAACAATAATGTCATCATTGATATTGTTGGAATCATCGAATATGCTTTAGTGGCTGACAAAAAGCCTGTTGTGATTGTTGAGGGTATGTATATTGTTGATTCATATATGTTATGGATTTAGGTAGAATTATGATAGATGATATTGATGGGAATGACACAACGGTGATTCAGTCACAAACGGAAGCCATCGGTGATCATGGTGGCATGACTGCTAGTTATTATGATTGAAACCAATATATTTTGATGATTCAAACAAAGTTATTGATAATGACACCATTGGTGATCACCTATACACTATCGTCAACAATTACCAACAACAATATCATTAATAATGTTATCGAGAACAACCCACGGTGCTTGAATCACCATCGAAAAGCCGTTGGTGTAACACACAAATTTTTTTCTTTCTATATATATTTTTTTATTTTTCATAAATACTGACATACAATTTTAATGTTACCTAATTATAAATTATTTTTTAACTTTTGTGTTGTTCTCGACAGAATTTTTGGTTAGCATTTAGAGCCTATTTGAGCTATATCTTATTGTAAGAATGCATTTTAAAATAATACATTGATGAAGAATGTATGTTTAATAAATAAGGAAAAAAATTTATATTTACGCGTAATATTATTGAAAAATGTGTAATTGAAAAGAAGAGATAAAAATGTATTTTGAAAAAAAAGGACCAAACAATGACTTAATTTCATATGTTTATCAACCACCTAACTCGTCTAATGCTTGAATAGACTCTTACTCCACCTCCTACATACCACATCGACCACGTCAGCGGTCAAGTATGTCTATATTCAGTATTTTTGTCCTCTTCATAATTTGTAAAATTGAACTAGTTTTCAACTTTACGAGAAATGCACTACTAGCTAGATATCGTGAAGTTTGATAATTATGTATAAATATACAGAATGTTGAAAAAAATTCTATTATATTCATAACAAATAGTATATATTTTCTTTTTATCTTCAAGTATTTATGACAAAAATAATAATTTAAAGCGTCAAAACTTCTTTGGAATGTAATAAAACACCAGCAATGAATATAGAATGTGACAATAAATGAAGAATCAAGTGTATTTCGTTCCTTTCTTTTTATTGTTTGCCTTTTCTCCCAAATAAAAAACATATTATTACATCTAATTTACTTGTTAGATATACGCAGCCTCAATAAAAGTAATAATTACATATTATCAATTTTATTTTATTCAAATTGACAAGATATAAGCCTCAAATCTCGCTCACTGAAGCACTTTCATACTCACATCAACTATTGAAACGTGCATGCGCATCGACCCTTAAATCATAGTTATCCAACCTGTGTCGAACATTGACAGTCAAAGTGTTGGGTTGGCACTAATTGGTTTAACTAGTGGATCATTGTCGAGATAAAAAACTAAATACACAATATTTATAATCTTTTATGTTGTTTATTATTTTTTTGCATGTTTGAAGACTAAATAGCTTCTTATTAATTTTTATAATTAATACAAGAATTTTGTTGATTTCCTAGACAAGTATAAATAAAATCTGCTGGCAGCACAAAGGTGGAAGCAACTTTTCACATGAGAGACTCACGTTCGAGTCTGGTACATTGAACCAGTCCGATTTCTTTCGAAACTCATCCCAATTCGGCAAGTTTTGATCGATTAACCTGTTCAATTGTCACAGTCCAGATTTAATAAATATGCTTCATATAGTTTGCTTAGTGAATCGATTTTGAATATACATCTTGCTATTTAAAATTTTGTTAACACAGTCCATCAACTTGACCCAGACCGGATCAATGTTCGATTCGTCGGTTTAATGAACAATCCGATCCAATTTAATAATTAAGCTTCAAATAGTTTGTTCAGTCAAGAGCCTTTTTAGGTATCCGGCCTATGCCATTCTTAAATTTGCGATCCTTGCTCTTGGCTAATATCTCTACTCTTTCTAGGTAAAGGGACTCCTCTACAACTCCAGTAGTGGAAGGCCTTCCAGTCCGTAAAATTCCAGCTTCTTTAGGTAATCTCAAAAACTTGGTCGTTCTTGGTTGGCCTCTTGCAATCGCAGTGGTCAGATACCGCCAGAACTTGGGTAGACTCGGCCAATTTCAGAATTTATACTTGCAGCAAAATCAGCTTGAAGGTCCAATTCCGCCTGAGATTGGTAATGCACTAGCCTTGATGTGTTCACTGTTGCAGGTAACAATCTCAGTGGATCAATCCCTTCAGAATTGGGTGGTCTTCAATCATATAATAAGTAACATAGAACTCGTCACACAGTAAAAATATACTGCTTTGAACTATGCAATCTTTAATTACATAGAACATCTTCTTTGAACTATGCAATCTTTAATTAATATTTTTACTTGTTTACAACTTTTATAAAGGTATATGAATTTCAAAAGTAGAGTTAAATTCCACCTTATTTGAGAGAATGTAAAATAATTTAAGAATATCAATCGATAAAATAAACTAATATTTTTCATTTTCAAAACTTCTTCATCTCGATGTGTTGTTGTCGTCATCATCATCAGCATCATTGTTGTTGTTGAACGAACGAATGTGCTTTTTAGTTAGCTTTAGCTGGATTTTAGTAAGAATCTTCAAATACTGAAACCCCGCTAATAATACACACTGGCAAGATTCCAGCACAGCTTGGTGAACTCAGTGAGCTTGAATATTTGAATCTGCTTGGTAATCAGCTTGAAGGTTCGGTTCCAAAGACTCTTAACGAACTTGGTTAATCTTCATAATTTAGACTTGTCTGCAAACAAGCTCACAGGCAAAATTCCAGGAGAATTGGGTAGCATGAGTCAACTGGTTTACCTAGAGCTGCCAAGCAACAATCTCACTGGTGAGACTCCAAAAGGCATATGTTCCAATGCCACTAGTTTGCAACACTTGATGCTAGCCCAAAATCAGCTTTCTGGTAGAATGCCAGAGGAACTAAGGGACTGCAGGTCACTGATGCAACTTGATTTGTCCAATAATACGCTAAATGTGTCGATACCATCAGTGCTTTATGAGTTGAACCAATTGACTGATCTCATGCTTAACAATAACACTTTGGTTGGTTCACTGTCTCCGCTTGTAACAAACCTAACCAATCTGCAGACACTGGCACTGTACAAAAACAACGTACAGGGCAATCTACCTAAAGATATTAGGATGCTTGGAAATCTTCAGTTACTATTTCTCTGACAATGAACTATCTGGAGAGATCCCAGTAGAGATTGGTAACAAGCTCCAATTTGCAAATGATTGACTTCTTTGGTAATCAATTTACAGGGCAGATTCCCATTACTATTGGAAGGCTGAAGCAGCTGAATTTCACCCACCTCAGACAGAATGATCTTACCAGAGACTGGAGAGATTCCTGCCAGTCTGGGCAGCTGCCATCAACTAACCATTCTTGATTTGGTGGACGATCGGTTGTCAGGCAGCATTCCAGCGACTTTTGGAAGCCTTCAAGTTCTGGAGCTGCTAATGCTATACAATAATTCTCTTGAAGGTAATCTGCTTGATGAGCTTGTCAATGTTGCAAATCTGACGAGGATCAATCTTTCGCATAACAGACTCAATGGTAGCATTGCTCCACTCTACAGTTAGCGTTCTTTTCTGTCTTCTGATGTTACGAACAATGCATTTGATCAAGAAATTATTAATCAGATTGGAAATCACCTTTGCTGGAAAGATTGAGGCTGGGAAATAACCAATTTACGGGCAAAATCCCTTGGACACTGGGTTTAATCAAAGAACTGTTTCTATTTCTCAGGTAATTCACTTACTGGAGAGATGCCATTCCAGCTTTCCCTGTGCAAGAAATTGACTCATCTTGATCTCGACAACAGCCTTCTTTTTGGGCTGATTCCATTGATTGGGAGTCTTCCTCTATTGGGTGAGCTCAAGCTCTCCTCCAATCAATTTTCTGGTTATCTTCCTCGTGAATTATTCAATTGTTTGAAGCTTCTGGTCCTGTCTCTGAGTGGGAATTTACATAATGGTTCCCACCCTCCTGAAATTGGTAAACTCGAGCCTTTAAACGTTCTCAATCTTGACAGCAACCAACTTCCTGGTCCGACACCTCCCACCATTGGTCAATTAAGCAGGCTCTATGAACTCCACCTTTCACGAAACAGCTTTAGTAGTCAAATACCAGTTGAGATTGGACAGCTCCAGAATCTGCATAGCATCCTAGACTTCAGTTACAATAACCTCACTGGAAAAATCCCACCTTCAATTGGAACACTGATCAAACTCGAAATGCTCGATCTATCACACAACCAACTCACTGGAGAACACCCTCAAATGGATGAGATGAGAAGCTTAGAAAGACTGAACTTCTCTTACAACAACCTTTAAGGAAAATAGGACAAGCTATATGCACACTGGCCGGCTGATGCTTTTGCTGGGAACGTGAAACTTTGTGGAAGTCCTCTTCAACTGTGCAAGGACCTAGAGCCTTCCCATCAGGAATCAGGTCTAAGTGAATCATCTGTGCCAAGCGTGATTTTAGATGGGTGGACATCATGGACGCCACAAACAATCTAAGGGATGAGTTCATAATTGGAGCTGTAGGTTCAGGAACGGTCTATAAAGTTGAGTTATTCACCTGGAGACAGTGGCAATCAAGAGAATACCTTGGAAAGATGATCTGTTGTTGGACAGAAGCTTAGCAAGAGAAATTAGAACTCTTGGGAGGATAAGGCATAGGCATCTCGTGAGATTGTTGGGGTATTGTAGCAACAGAGGAGCAGGCTCCAATTTGTTGATCTATGAGCACATGGAGAATGGAAGTTTGTAGGATTGTTTGCATAAGCAAACTCATGCAAACAATGAGTTATAAGAAGAAGAGCCTAGACTGGGAAGTAAGATTGAAGATAGCAGTGGGATTAGCAAAGGGGCTGGATTATCTTCACCATGAGCTAGCAATCTGCTATTAGAAGCAAACATGGAAGCGCACTTGGGAGTTTTTGGGCTGGCAAAATCTCTCACGGACTACTATGACTCCCTAGATACTGAATCTAATTTGTGGTTTTCGGGTTCCTATGGCTACATTGCTCCAGGTACGAGATCTATTTCCCTCTCTGAATTATCAGTTAGTAATTTAAATTCACTCTTCATTTAGCTGAACAATCAGTGTTGATTTACAGTTTCTAACATCACGATTTTCGCATTTCCAGAGTATGCTTATTCCTAAAAGGCGACAGAAAAGAGTGATGTTTACAGCATGGGTATTGTAATGATGGAGCTGCTAAGTGGAAGAATGCCAACAGGTGGGAGCTTCGGTGTAGATATGGACGCGGTTAGATGGGTCGAGTCACGAATGGAAATGCAAGGATCTGAACATGAGAAGCTAATTGTTCCTCTGCTGAAATCACTCTTACCCAATGAAGAAACTGCTGCATTCCAAGTGTTAGAAGTAGCCTTGCAGTACACAAAAACTGCACCTGCAGAAAGACCCATCATCACGGCACGCTTTTGATCTCCTTATACATGTACTTGATGATAAGATGGTTCAGCATTCTGTGGAAATCTAATAAGTGAAGATTGTAATCTCCACTACCTCCCACAAGTTTGGTCCGGCATTCTGTGGAAATCTAATTATTGTTGGAGGTGATGGTATGTAGTCGCTAACTTTACAGTTCAGGCAATTATTTGTCAACTCAGGTTTCTTCTGTACATCACTCGAGTTCATACTTGTAATCTATCTATGGAAGGTTAAAAGCTAAGATTGTTAATACAAATCATTCAACTGTAAAATAAGCACGTATTATTACGTGCTAATGAAGCAGTGGAAATAATGAGCATTGCAGAGCAACACTAGAAGAGGAAATTGTGTTATGCATGTTTGTATTCCTCAAAATCAGTTTTGCAGCAATGGGATTTTATTGTAAAATACACCTCAAATGAGTCATTAACAAATATCGCTCCATGAGCAGTAAAATTAGACAGAAAGTGGAAGTGCTAGTACCTTATAAAAGAGAAAAAAAGATTAGGCAAGCAATAGTTTTTAACCCAGGACAAGATTTTGCGCTGACATTACATTGTTTGACAAGTGAATCCCAAAGCAAATGTGCTTCAACATGTTCCCTCTAACATTTAGTCTTCGTCGTCATCTGCAATTAGAAGTCGCAAAAAAATTAGACAGGTTAAGGGGGAAGGTGTTAAAGGGCAACATGTAGACAAACTAAAGCACACAGAAAACTTAAAAGACAGTAGACAAATGGCCAATCTCTCTTCCACAGAAAACAGTATTAACCATAGGGGCACAGAATGATTCAGCAAAATAAGTTTTTTTGCAAGTATTACCAACAAACTTAAGTGGTAGAGAGTAAACAAAGGGGTGAATCCAGAAAGCAGTGGCAGGCAACCTTCTTCCCTGTCCGAGAGCTTATTTCTTCTTTGTTACAGCAAAATTACAGAGCACGGGCATGTCCCCTCCATATATATCCACATGCACATACATAGAGCCATTGGATCTCAGCAATTGTTTACTATATGAAGCAAAAAAAAAAACCTAATCTACATCACTGACTTCCAAACTTCCCAAATAATTAGGGTAAAGATCTAAGACGGGGAAAAGAATTCCTACGTTGCAATAAGCACAAGTCTCAATCACGTGTCTCACCATTGCCCAGTCTCCCTGCCACAAGCCAACAGAATCCCACCTGGCACTAATTGCCACTTGTGGAAGAATATAGTATGGTTGGTAAAAAAATAAGGAAACAGGAAATTCATCTCAGTGCATGTTCTCGAATTGCTACCATACTATCAGCAAAAGTTTTCCCAGCCCCAAAACTGCATAAAGCTTGGGAACCAGAGATCCCTTAGCCCAATCAAATTAGAGACGGGAGACCAAATTTTACTCTTCTATCATCTTTAATACAAGTTCTAGCCTTTTCTCCTTCCTCGCAGTGAAAAAACAAATATAACTTTATGTGCTCAATCTGTTTCTGACTAAAATGGTAACTAAAAGGCTTCAGCTTTGTTACTGCTGGATCACAATAACAGGTTCTAATTCTCAATAGAGCTCGCCTATTTTATCTAATGGGACAGTTGATACATTTCTTTCCCATGTTTGGACGCAACAGTGGCTGCCGAATTACCACCATATTTTGCCTTCTCTCCACTTGGAGGAAGGATATGGCTGTATGTATGACTCTCTTTAGCAACAACAACATTTTTCCTAAGATCACCATCTCTCTATATGCATGCATGCAGGGGCCGATGTAGGGGGAGGCACCCAGGCCTGCCTCGGCCCAGATTTATAGTGGATTGTTAAAACAAATTATGCTTAAATTAAGTCCAAAAAATAATTTTAGCGCAGCCAACCTCAGTCCCAGCCCAAGCCCATTGTCAAATTGCCCAAATTTAGTTGAAGACTAAATAATTACATATTTCATTTCAATCACATTTATGCAACTGGAATAGCTCGTTATCAAATTAGACAATTTATTTCATGCATGTTTGACTAAGTTTAAAAGGTTAACTTATAATTAAATAAATAAAATCTATAATAAAGAACTCTTATTGATTAAAGCTAAAAATAAATGACTCATTTTAATTGTAAGAGATGTTAAAAGTTCGGCCAAGCTTAAAAGTAATTAAATTTGTGTTTCTATGTATGTTATCATATGTTGCTCATTCATACTCGTAAGTTAAAAAAACTCATTTTTAACATGCAATGAATGGTATTATAAAAATAAGTAACTTGTTGTATATTTAATTTTAAGGGTGAACAAAATGACCAGAACAAACCAGAACCGAATGGTCGGTTTTACAAAAAAAATTAAAAATTAAAAAATTAAAAAATAATTAATGATTTTGGTTCTTAAAACATAGAACCATTTGTATCTAGTTCTAGTTATATGACCAAGAACCGAACTCAATTTTTATTTCTATTTTATATTTTTTTTCTTTTAACAAATCAGTTAATAACTCCAAAAAATCCAACTTTATAAATTACAAGTGTGAAATGAATAAAAATGTAATTAACTATTACATTTTACCTTATCACCCATCAGATAAAGCGGCAAGCCCTATATCTAAATTTTAATTCATTTATCTCCTTTTCAATTTTACACACTTGCACTACTACACCACAGCTACCATTACATTTGTTGAATGTTTGAAATTTATTTTTTTTAACTTAGGTATATATTATTAACTTATGAATATGATGATAGATTTTAATTTGTATTTATCATTTGAAAATTTAAGTAATGAAACCAGGCCTAAAACTAGAACCGAGTGGTTCATTTCCGATTTGGTTTCAGTTTAATTCCATATTTCAAAAAAAAATCAGTGGTCCATGATTCGGTTCTCTTGGAATCAAAATCAAATAGAATCATGTTCACCCCTATTTAATTGTCAGTAAGAAAAATATTTGTTAAAAACTTATTTATTTATAAATTAATTTAATTATAAGTATATTATTGAAGTGGGCCAAACACGGATGTTAAATAAATCAAATTGCTTTAGACCTCAATATTCGGGTTGATTTTCCCACTTCAGGTGATACGTGTAGGTATAAAATACTGATACTAACATCAAACGTTATTTTGAGAACAGTGATGTATAATCATGTATTTTTTATTGTGTTTCGGCCAAATTTTTAATTGTCAGAAATGACTAGTTGTCAAAGTTCTTTGGAACTTGTGTCTAATAAAAGTATTGATTAAATATTTTCTTAGTTTTTGATTGGTGGGTATATATCATCTGCTCATGCCTATCATGCTTCCGCCAATTTGAAGAGCATCAATTTCCTATTTGGCAAGGAAATCTACGAAAATCTACTTGGACGTCCTATGGTTTAAATCTAGATTTCTGCTTGCTTGAGTATTTGACCCACCCACTGTCATGATTGTTGTGAGCTTCGCCTTCTTAACTAGATTTCGTATGGTGTAAAGTATTTCTTATAGCATGAGTTCATTGAAAATCTTTCAAATATCAACCTAACCCAACGTGTTTTTCTGGCTCCACCCTGCATGCATGTATGCATTATCCCTTCAACTAAGAAGCAGCAAGTAAAGTGCCAAAATGTCAGACAAATAAGGGAATGCCCTGCATTCCTAGATTTTGAATGATAATGGGAAATTTCGTCAGGTTTCTAGTTTTTCTCAGCTTTTTCTCCCGGTTCATCAACTAAAATTAAACCAATTAGACAGAATAAAGGGGCAGCTTGCAAACAAACTACAGCATACAAAATACTTTAGGCCACTAAGAGACGACTATTACCAAACTCTCCGCTGCAGGCAGAAAACCGCATTGAAGTCAGAGAGTGACTAAGCAAAATAATTTTTTTTTAACAAGTATTACCTACAAAACTTATGAGCAGGAGCTGAGCCACGAAATGGGAGGGGATGGAGTCGACACTTATCTAACAGAGATTTTGCCATTCTAGTAGAAGTGGAGACAGAGTTTGTAGAAATTTTCTCATATTTGAAGCAACAATATTTGGGTATATATTGAGAGAGAGAGAGAGAAAAAAAAAATATTGGTGTTGATTTAAGGGATTGTGGAGGCAAACAAAAGAGAAAATAACAAATTTCAAAAGAGAAAAAAAAAAAAATCTTTCCAAAAATTCAGCAAATACCAACTTTTCTTTGTAGATGGGATAACTCTATAGACAATCATTGTTTAAGAATTAAAACAAGAGGCACCAAAAGCAACAAGAAACAACATTTTTTAACTCAACTTCGATATTGACTTAGAAGAGATACAGGGTCAAAGAATCAAAAATTGAACCGAGATCAATCTACATGACAAAATAATTAATTAATTATTTAATTCAGTTTGATAACTAGCTTAAATTTTGTAGAAATTGAGACTTTGCCTAATTGTTAAGAAAAATAATAACATATATTTAAGTTAGTAAAATTTTAAGAAAATTTGTAACAAAATATAAGTTAAGTAAAATCTACTATCCCCACTTTAAACCCTCCACTACCAAGACAATCAACAACATGAAATCCCATCCCAAATTACCAATTATTATTCCTCCCTCTCTATATGCATATATACATGTATATGCACCCGTAGTAAAATTTTCTCCTCAAAGTTCAGTGGAGGCAGGGGACTCCACTGGACCTTTAGCGTCTCCACCCTTGCTTACGAGCTAGAAAAAGTAAACAAAGGGGTAAATTCAGAAAGCTGGTCTCCACTCTTCATGAGTGTCACTGTCCTTTGTTATGGCACAAATACAGCATACGGAGCAACACGTGATCAAAAAAGATTAGAGGTCTATTCCAAGCAAAACAAGGTGAAGAAGTAGACTTTCAATTTGACTAGATTGCATTATTTTTTTCGATAGGATTTTATCATTTTATAGTTGTTATTTATTAGAAGTCTCCAATGTTTAAAAAGGTATAATCGAGTAATAACACCTTTTTCCTCATGAGGCGAGAGGCATAAGCCTCACCTGTAAACTAAGAAAATGACCATTATTAAGAGCTTGTTTAATGTAGATTTTTATATAATAGATTTTGTGAAATGTAAATTTTTTTGAGAATGGGTGGTTAAAGAGTATGGAAAGTTATAGGTCTGCATGCAAAATTATTTTAGTGTGTGGTTAACAATGATTTTGAGGAAAAAATGAGTTTTAAAGAATCTTTATCAAACAATGGGTAAAATATAAAATAAGTTCATAATACATCATAAATAATCAACAAAATTCATAATAGAACAATTTAAAGTGTACAAACAAACAAAAAAAATCTACAAAGAAACTAATATTTTAGTTGGTGGAGCAGTAGACTATTCCCAAAGTAGGTCCATATCAAACACAATTATAATATTTTAGTGGGAAGTGGAATGTTCTCATAATAGGTGTATCAAAATTTTTATGTTTTGTGGGCCCCATGCCTTAAAGCAGTGAGGTGAGGCATGTGCCTCGCACAATTGAGGCGTACGCCTCTAAAAAATCGCTCACAATTTTTTGGATGCTTGACTCTGAGGTAGACTTCAGTTGGATATTTAAAACCATGGAAATCCACTTGGATGTAACCACTTTGTTCTGTAAAGGAGACCTAGGTTGTCAAATTAATTTTTGACATTATTATTGGATACGAGTTATACACATTTTCCTTCTAATTTCTTCTCCTCTCTTCTCTAATTTTCTACCTTGTCTTCTTCTATTTCTTCTTCTTTCTTCTCTATTTCTTTGTTCTATTTTCTTCTCTCAATGAGACATCTGCATCAACAAGGCCAATGAATCTCAATAGTTATTTACTAGTTATGACCAAAAAGCACATATCTACTGCGCTAACTTCCGGACTACCCATTATTAAGGGTAAAGATATAAGAAAGGGAAAAGACTTCCTAAGACGCAACAAACAAAAGTCTCGCCATTGCCCAATTCCAGCCACATACCAACTGAACTTAATCCTATTCAGCATCAATTGCTGCTTGATAAAGCAGATAGCGAGGGTGGGTGAAAAAACAAGAAAATATGAAGTTCATTTTGGAGCAGTTCTTGAATTGCTACATACTATCAGCAGAAGTTTTCCCAGCCCCTAACTAACATACATCTTAGGAATTAGAGATTCCCTAGCCTAATCAAATTATATATTGGAGCATGATTTTAAAAAATCCAAATTGAGGACTTCTTAGACGAGGCGAATAGGAAATGCTTCAGGGCACCGATTCTAACATAGTTTTTAAAGGCATAGCGGCACCTCGAGGCTCGTGAAGAGTGCGCTCCTTAATTTTCTTCTTTATTTGCTTTAGGTGTGAGCCCACAACTTCAAAAATTCCAATTAACCCACTTTTGCAATAACCCGTAGATTTTTTTTTGAAAAAAATTGTTTGCATACTTCAAATTGTTCTATTTTAACTCTGAAGAATGTTTATGATTTGTAATGTGCTTAATTTCCATTTTAATAGTTTTTTAACATTTTTTTGGTTTAAGGTAAGACTTACGCCTCATAATGTCTTAAAAAGGACTTATACCAGATTAAGCGCTTTTAAACATTGCATGGAAGAGCGAATTTCACTTTTCTACTATCTATAATACAAGTTCTAGCCTCGTCTTCTTCCTCACAGTAAAATAAATGACAAAAATATCTAACTGCTCATCAAACAATGATTCAAAAAGGTTTCAGCTTCATTACTATTGGAGCACAGAACAGATTCTCAATGGAGCTCACCTGTTTCACCCAACTGGATAATCCTAAAGCGGCTGCAAAATTACTGTTATATGTGAAATATTCATCTAGAGTATGTAAACTAACATTCTGAAGAAGTCAAAAAGCATATGTGAACTCAAAATGAACTAAAAGCACTCATAAGGGAGAAACCTCATAAGCGACCTTAAATACATAAATGCAAGCCAATATACTTTAACAAAAACGTAAGGATTAAGCTGGTGAATAAAACGTGAGTGGACAACAGAATCGGCTAGAAGTCAGTCAATCAATGACAGCCACATGCTGCCAACTAAAAAGACCCATTTACCCAAACGTGTGAATAGAAATTTATAAATAAGCGTGCTAGGAATAAAGAATGCTATGCTTAATTTGAATAGCTTCATCCCAAATAACCATTTCTCTTCTTGCTCCCTATTGAGAAGCAGAACAGTGAATTTAGGAGGGGAAAACGTGGCTATGTGACATGAATTTGTTAATCATCATTTAGATGTCAACAATTACCACCACATTTTACCCTCTCTCCACATAGAGGAAGGTGACAGCAGCACTTTTCCCACTCTCTTTAACAGCACCAACTTTTTCCTAACACCACCACCTCTCTATATGCATGTACATATGTATCATCCCTTCAACAAAGAGGAGGTAAGTAAAGAACCACAATGTAAGATAAATAAGGGAATGCCCTGCATTTCTGTGAATGCTAATGGGAAATTTAAATGGTAGCTACTTTTTCTCAGCTTTTGCCCCCTGTACATCAAATTAAACAATGGGTAAAAAAGTATATACCAAGATAAGGATAAGACCAATGGTAAAATTTAGGCAATTCGACCATAAAAAGCTATCATTTTGCTTGGAACCTAAAATTTTAATCTTCTCCAAAGCACATTGGGTGTCAAAATTATGTCTACTAACAAGAGGTTAATGACACAACTTCTCAACCGGCAAAAGGGCCAACTTTAGGTCAAAGACATTAGAAATCAGAAAAAGTACACATTTATGCCACCCAAATTTCACAAATCATGACCAGATTATATGCACAGTAATTGCAAGAAGTTGTGCGCAAAATAATTGCTATAAACACTCTAAGCCTATGTTTGGCTCATGTTTATAAACACTTGTATCAATTTTTTTATCCACACATTTCGACGGACACACAAGCATTTCCACAGCTTATCCATCACTCATTTCTATTTATTTATAATATAAACACATCCCAAACAGGCTTTAAGAATAAGAAGGAAAATTGAAAGAAAAAAATGAAAGGGTTTCAGATATATCCATAAACCCTATCCAATTACGAATTGCGAGGAGAGTTAAACTCAGAAAAACAAATAGGTACCAAAGTAGCGGCGTTCATTGGCTTGTTTGGCCTTCAGGAGTAACTTGTCGAGATCTTCCTGGGATTTGGCGTCCCACTTCACCATCTGATTAGCGAAGACCGCGCCCAGCCCCATTCCCAGCAAATGCTCCCATGGATCTGCAAATTTTTTTGAAATCAATCGCATTAGTCCCTATACAGTTCCTATAATAACGATAATAGGGAAAGCGAGGGTGCTTACGGCGCATGTAAGGAAGCTTGCGAAGGGCATTGGAGTACATCTGGGTACCCAGTCCCAGCAGGGCTCCCACCATCGTTGCGCTTAGCGGCATATTTAGCAGACAGATTGTTGTTGAGGGTTTCTTGCTTGCCTGTTGAGACTTCGAGTCTGTTCGGCACTCATTGGACTTCTCACAAGTCCACAATATCCGTGAGTTAATTTCATAGATACTGAACTTTAAGCCACTATTGTTCATTTGAAACAAAATTCTTTAATTCACGTAAATTTATAAAAAAAAATACTACTTTTTAATAATGAATTCTCTAAAAAATACTATTCAAAACATAATTTTTTTGGATATAATGTTGATCAAACTGGGGCTAACTTAATTTGAAACGGTTATTTTACGTATACATCACAACTTATATATTTATTTATTAATAAATAATTTGACAAGATTTGACCAACTAAATAAAAATAATTTGTCATTCACCCACGTTACATAAGCACAACCATTTAAGTGGTAAAAAAATTTTGACAGTTTTAATTCATTTTATCGTCAATTCATCAATTTGTAAATGATGATGTATAATAAGTATTTTCATTTAAAATTGGACATTGAACTGCGTGCCGCACAAATGTCCCACGCGATAAGTTACAATCGTTAAAAAAATTACAATTCAACCAAATTAGTTGATCAAAATGTTATTCAACCAACTTATATTGTGGTCACAATTTACTCAGCAAATTCAAAATTGCTTCACAATAATCACTCATCCACAAGATACTACACTCCATCCATCATTTGTCAAATTATGTTTTCCTCCTTGCTGACGTCTTATACGGAAATCTCATGTGATAATTTTTTATCGTTAAAAAAATTACAACTCATATAAATCTTTAAACTCACAATTGGGATTAAAGAGACGTTGCGCATATGTTATAATTGGGAAATATGTCTTTATAAGTAGTAGCTCATCATGTCTTCTCGACAATCAATCTTGTTTCAGTATACAATTTAATTGTACGTGGACAAGATAAGTGAATTGGGAGCTAGACTTTTTTTTAGGCTAAAATTGGGGACCAATAATCGGGTCCTTGGGAGGCAAGTGCCCTCCAACTTTTTAATTTTTTTTTTATAAAGTCATATTTGGTATAAATTGAAATATAAATTTAATCTAAATCAAAGTTAACAATTAATTTTAATAACATATTTCATGAAATCCATAAGTGATTAACTTTTATCAAAATTTACTAAAAATTTGATTTTAATCACCACCAAACAGTGGCAAAATCACAATAAATTTAAATTTCGATAACATGCTAATTTTAAAAATTCTCCGATGATCGTACGCTAATCGAATTTACAAATTGATATGTCACCTCAAAGCTTATTTCGATAACTACATTACGTGCATATCGAATAATCCAAACAGATATCGAAAATAGTTAAAAATACGTTAAACGTGAATCTTAAATAAATATGTCTAACTCTCATTTAAAAAAAAAAAATTATCTCATTAACATTGATTATTTTTGCAATTCAAATTTCTCAATGTAATTTTCATCATTTTATTAGGAAATTTTATATGGAATATGACATAAAAAATTTTCGAAATTTTACATACGAAAAAGTCATATCCCATGTAAATTTGCAGATGTAAAATTATATGGAGTATGATTTTTTTGGACGTAAATTTTCGATTGTAAAATTTCCTCCAACTTTTTTGCAAGTTCGATTGTGCCCCCCTAACTTTAAAGTTCTACATCCGCCCCTGCCGACAATTAGGGCTTAAAGAAGCTTATGGTGAGTTGAATTGTTTGGTTTAGTTGTAGTTTTTTTAATGATTGTAACTTGTTGGTGAGATTTATGTGTGACACGTAAACAAGGGGGAATGGAATCTGACGAGTGATGGATGTAGTAGAACGTCTTAAAGATGAATGAACATTTGGAAACAATTTAAAGTTTGATAAGTAAACAGTGTTCATAGTATAAGTTGGGTGAGTAACGAATAATTTTGCTCAACTAATTGTGTGACTTATTTGGACGAAATTAAGGAAAGGAATGAAAGGAATTATTTGGAAGGAGATGAAGGAAGACGAATGGACGAATATAGGGATTTGATATAAATTT
>CAIGRP010061860.1:0-11370 GCA_903798385.1 Fraxinus cuspidata | reverse complement strand
TTTAGTTAAAAATTATATTTTTAGTAAATTTTATTAAAAGTTAAAAAAATATATGACCGAAAAGTTGATAAATGTTGTAGATCATATTAAATGTGTAATTAAAATTAAACGTCAATTTTGAAGTCACGCCAACGAGGGACTATGTGCTTGTTTTGGTATGGCTTTTGAGATCCAAAGCTGCTTTTGGACTCATTTGGTTAATTTTGTGAAAATGCTATTTTCTAGTTAAAAGCTTTTACAGAAAGTTGTTTCAACGGGACTTTTTTTAAAAAAATACTTTCAAAATATGAAGTTCTTTTAAAATTAATTTTCAAATAGAAATTAAGGTAATTTTTTGTGGAAACTCTTTTAAAGGAAATAAAATTAAAATCCGTATACCAAACAGGTCCTATGTTTTTCTTGAACATTCATCCTCATTCAATCCTTTTCTATAATTAACCTAGACATCAGAAAAAAAGTATTTAAGCACTCATATATCATGTTTTGTTTCTATTTTTAATTTTTTTTTTCAACATCATTTTTTGTCACACCTTTCATTGAACTGACAATTTTTATCAACTTTTTAAACAAATATTCCATCAGTTTTTATTTATTTTTATTTTTAGTTAAATCAATCAGGAGCTTAGATCCCATAAACGGACTATAAAGAAAAATTGTAGATGTTTTATTAGCACAATTTATCCAATGCATTCCCTCTGTTATTCACTAAATAATTTGCCAGTTGTCTATACTTCAATATAAAATCATTTCTAATCACAAGGTTCAATGTGTTATCTTTCAATTGAAAAAAATCTAATATCTTCTTCATAATTTTGTCAAGTCCTATTATATAATATTAGGAAGGATTATTCTATCTGTACACACCCGCATTTCAATATTGCAGATCGAATGTATCAGTAACATATAACATGGGATGGGAGACGTGACGGTAAGGGAAAAGAAATGAAGAATTTTCTCTAAACACTTGAGCGTTGAGGAAAGTTCAAAGAAACGAATGGATGAGAATAATACAGCGTCAATACAAATGTATGGTTTTCCTTCTCCAATCCTCAATTCTAACAAAAGTCTCCCGTATTAACTTCTGTATTTTGAGTCCAATCAAGGTAGAAAAAACCATGTCCTCACTGAGAATTTCAAAAGAGCAGTAATATAGCGGCCATGATTTTCTCTCCTGCAGTTATATTAATTACTAAGAAAGTAGTTAAGAACATTATGGTTTTTTGTTTTTTCACGGTTGTGCGGATGAATTAATGCTTTTTATTACAACCTTACAGACATATCGTCACTGTCGTACTTTTCTACCTCTAATTTCCACCACCGACAGGGAAAAATGCACTTAAAGTAGGTTCTTAGAACCCTTATTTCACACGCACATGCGCGCACACACACTTCATTCATATATATATATATATGAAAGTTGCGACTTGATCAGTTTATGTGAAGAAAAGATAAAGAAATGGTACAGTCAAAGAAGTTCAGAGGTGTCAGGCAAAGGCAGTGGGGTTCTTGGGTTTCAGAAATTCGCCACCCTTTACTGTAAGTTCACCAACCATGCAATCTTTCACGACTTATCTTCATTTCATTTAAAGCTTAATTTATGCGTGTCAGTTGTGTTGTGTGTTAATTCATCTGCATGTATTTTTTGATGCCATTGCACTTAATTGAGTAAGTTTTGGTGCCATAATGCCATGTTTTCTGCAGCAGCATTTGTAATTTGTATGTGCATTTAGCCTCTCTCTCTCTCTCACACACATACACAGACAGATTCAGAGAGACGAAACACACGTTGCACCAGGTTGGACCCTTTTATGGAACCGTGTAGAATCACAATCAAGAACTGCCTATCAAGCATACATTTTCGTAAGGGGCAATTTTTTTATATACAAATCTTAAGCCCATTCTATGCAAATTCTCTCTCTCTCTCTCTCTCACACACACACAGAGCCAAAGAGGGAAAATTTGTTAGAAGCGGAAATCCTTTACACAAAATTTCTACAATTCACCGTTTTTGTCCCATGGTGCATAATTAGGTCACTTATTATCATTGCTAGCGCGCCTGTTCTATTGTGCTTTGTGGGCTAGTGACGTTGACTTTCTCAACTTTTTAACTTAGAATTAGACGACTCTTTTTCATTAGTGTGCATAGTTAGATGAACAATTGAGACCATTATTGTGCATCATTACATGAACAGAATGACAGCGCAATAATATTGGATTCTAAACTATGTTCGCTCTCTAGGAAGAGAAGAATCTGGCTAGGGACATTCGAGACAGCCGAGGCAGCAGCACGAGCATATGATGAAGCGGCGATCTTGATGAGTGGTCACAGAGCCAAAACAAACTTTCCAGTAATGAAGAACAATAACAGTAGTACTGATCATGACACAAATTCAAGTAAAGACGCTCTATTATCTGAATCTCCACCAGAACTTTCAGACATACTAAGTGCAAAGTTGAGAAAATCCTGCAAGGATCCATCTCCTTCACTCATTTGTTTAAGGCTCGACAACAATAACTCCCATATCGGAGTATGGCAAAAACGAGCTGGTAGACATTCCGGTTCACATTGGATTATGAAAGTCGAGCTCGGGAAGAAGAAGACGACATCTCAAGTTTCAAATGATAATTCGCAGTCTACATCTTCTGGATCAGTATCATCATCCGACACGGATGAAAATATTCAAGATGGAATGGATGAAGAGAATATGGTGGCAATGCAAATGGTTGAAGAACTACTCAACTGGAATACTGATATTCCTTCACTTGGAAATGAACTCAATGGAGGAAAACCTCCCAGCATGTTTAGTCCTTAGTCGAGGAATAGAGAGTAGAGAGACTCGTAACTTGTTTGGTAAGATCATTTGTATAGTACTAGATAATAATATAGAAAAAAAGAAGAAGTTAAAATCCTTAGACAACGTGGTAAGGTTTTGCATGGTAAATTGTTAGTTAATGTATAATAATTAATAAGCAATTGTATGCAAACTAAATCTACGCGTGGTTCTTAATTGAGACCGTGTTGAAGTTCTTTTACTTGATGGCCTTATTTTTTTCTTGGGTTGAATGGGGGATGTTGCCGATTAAATTTCTAGTTCCTTATTATTAAAAGTAACAATGTAAAATAGATAATGAAAAGAAGTAATAAAATTACTTGATTTAAAGTGATTTCACTTTTAATACGAGAGTCACGTCTACTTATCGATGCAAGATTTTACGGAGAGTTACAATTTGAGTATATGTGAACTCACCAATTGTGTTCTCTACAATGAATATAACTCTTCCCTACATAGAAGGGAAAAATTAGAACGACCATATAATTGTCAATAAAAACAATGAATAATATAATTATGCTCCAGTCTATAGGTACAATAATTGTTCTAGGATTTCCTAAACGAAGGGAAGTTGCGATTATGACTAACAAATAGCCAAGTGGCTTACACTTAGTGGTGTATATATTCTTGAGACTTCTATCAATTTAGACAAAAACTAAAGTTGACACCAACTGTCATAGCAATTGGTTGGTTGATAATTAATGTTCCAACATAAATGCAGAAGCTACTTCCAGCAAAGGTAGATTAGATCAATAGATTTTTGATTGAAAATAATTGTCAATCTTATGTGCCCACCATCCTTTTACTTAGATATTTCTTCTCCCTTTTATTTTTTGCACCCCATATATATAGCTAGCTTTGAAGTAGTAGAGAAGTTAGTGATATTAAAATGGACAGATGGTCTCGTTCGACTCGTATTAATACATAATCGGACCTAACCTCGAATCATATTTTAGAACGTCTTAAGACTGAACTAGCCCATAAACTCATCAAAACCGCAATTTAAAATGATCCCACCGAGGTTGGACACAACTGTTTTGTTTGGGATTAGTTTTCTCCCAAAAGCTACACATTAGTTAATTTTCCTAGGTTGAATTCATATAATTTTCGGAGCTACATCCTCCTGCATTTCCCATCGTTGGTCACAAAGTCACGTAAAAGAGGATGGCACGATTAAATTTAATAGGGGTGGGTGGGTTTTTTTTTCTCAATATTTTACTCACATGGCATGGGCCCACCCCATGTGAGTTTTGTGGCAGAATTCTGGTTTAATTCATTCTGTACAAATGAATTAAACCATTAGTTAGCAAGACTGTCAAGTTTTAAGATTCTTCCTGTTGTTGTTCCATATCGTGTAATAAATCAGTTGTAGCTGGTAACTCTTGTCGGTTCCTTTTTTGATTTGTAACGTCAAATAATTAAATCCCTATTTTTTGTTGAACGGCTATGTTACTTTCTTTAACAATATTATACGCCATAGAAAAATTTAAGATTGAGAAGAAAAATAACATAATTAAAATCTTTGTTGGAACAAATATTGTATGTATTTCTACTCCTATGTGGGTTATTTTCCCTTGTTCATTTTTCTTAACTCTTCTTTAGTTTGCTATAAAATTGGATTTTTAACGGATTTTGATAAAAAAACGATGAAATATGCGGTGAAAAGTTGATGAAAATGTGGATAGATGGGATGTGAGGTCGAGAATAAATTTGAGAAAAAATGAATTTTAATATAAGAGAGGCCAAACGGGTGCAAATTCTGATATAGTCTAATAAAAAGTTAAAACAAGATTGTTGATGATGTCCGTTTAATTTAATATTATATTTATTTAGTTTTAACACATTTTAAATTATTTTATGTCTAGAAGGAGTTTATTTCGAATAGAATTTTATTAAAATATATAGGTTTCATGAGTTTTTGTTATTTATTATCATAAAAGTCCAGATACAATTTATTGTTTAAATAGGGAGTTATGATTTTATGGTAAGGTGGTTGTTTCGGAATAATTATTAAAAATCATTGAAGATTGTTCTCAAATAAGTACTCATTTATTAATTCGTGCACATATGCATTTGTTATCTCGTATCTGTTATCACTTAAATTTCCGTTTGCATCAATGGTAAGGTGGTTGTTTCAGAATAATTATTAAAAATCATTGAAGATTGTTCTCAAATAAGTACTCGTTCGATAATTCGTACAAATGCATTTGTTATCTCGTATCTGTTATCACTTAAATTTCCGTTTGCATCAATGGTAAGAACACTATAATATTTTGGTTTTATTGAATAAGCAATTTTTATATATTATCTAAAAACTATACTAACATTACTATAACTGACATTCCGTCTGCAGGTAATGGAATCTTACGTCAAACGATACAGTAAATTGTGTAAAGCCCAAATCGAGTATTAAGTATGATCGTCAGTTAATTACTTGTTGATCTTGTTTAATTATATATTAATACTGTCTAATTATAGATTATGTTTGAGCTGTTTTGTAACAATTATCGAGTTTGATTTTGAAAGAAGTATACGAGTATTTGATTAATAGTACTTTTTGATGTGAATATATATGTTGGGTGGAATGCATTGAATCATATGATAAATTCTGAAGATGTTTTTCGAGAAATGGTATTGAATGCTATCGGCAAATTTATGTTCTATGTTGTTAACTGACGTGTGAAAAAGTGTAGTTATCCTTGGATAGAAGAACATATGATGTCGATCAAGACACTTTTCATCCATTTTCGACATAAACTGTCTCGAGAGACATTACTAGATATATAAGTTCGGTGCTAGTAAAAAATGTTTTAAAACTTAATGGTCAATGAAAAACAATGTAAAACACATAAATTCAAAGGTGCTCTGGGTGAATATCTGTCCATATCATCCATTGCATCTATTTTTTTGTAACACTTGAGCGACAAATAATGTAACAATTTAGTAAGTTCAACGTCCAATAAAAAATTATTAAAGTTAAGAGATCAATGAGAAACAATACGGAAAGTATAATACTCATAGGTGCATTTACCGCTGGGTTTTGATTTTGGTGGCATGAAAAGTAACAAATTGTGAGACCTTTTTGGTTTTGTAATAATTTAATAAATTATATAACAAGATAAAATGAAAAATAACACAACTCCTCGTGAAAAACAAGGTATAAGAATATGTAACAGTGCGAAATATTGATTTTAAATGAAAAACTGAAATGTTGAGTTAGAAAAGTGACACTACGCTATTGCAGTATTTAAATTTTTTTTTTTTTTTTGTAAATAAGATTTTTAATAAAAAGTAATACAGTATTTTTTAAATAATTTTTTGACTCTACAGTATTTTTCCAAATTTTATACATAAATTTAGCCTCTATTTCGGCTCCATGCTCCAAAAAATACATTTTTCTCTTTATTATTTTTATTCACGTATTTTTAAATAAAATAATATTACATGTAAATTTAATTTTTAATTTTAATTTTTATGTTACATATTATTCAATATTACTATTTTCAAAATGTATTTTTAATGGAACCAAAACAAATTTCGAAATGAGGACAAGAGAATTGGTTTCAGATCTTCCCACGCAGCCCATCTCGACTCGGCCCATACTGGACTGAATCCCTCGGTGCGCCTACTTAACCGTCCAACCTTTAAGAACCCTAATTTTTCTACCTGCCTCTCTTCATTCTCTCCCAAATTTTCCCTTAACCGATTTTCTTTGCAGTCTACTCGAACCCCAAAACCCTTAAAAAACCCTCTAATCTTTCTCTATATTCAGCAGGTAAATAACCAGAAACTGAAAAACCCTAGCTTCGCACTCACATATATGTATTAGATATAGGCATATCTATGTGATTAATTTGAGCTAAAATCCCAAATTTGATTTTTTATGTACTGATCTATTGGGCTTGTATGCTTGTGTAGTGAAAGCAGTAGAAAATGGGAGAGATGAAGGAGAGCGACGCATACGAGGAGGAGCTTCTCGACTATGAGGAAGAAGACGATAAAGCTCCCGACTCCGTGACCAAACAGAACGGCGAATCAGCCAAGAAGTGAGCTTCTGATATATCTCAGGATCTTCATCTGTTTATGTATATGTGTACACGTGTCAATATGTATGTATATTTTTTGTACACCTGATACATACTTGAACGCTCACTTTTTCTGTGCCTAGTCTATGTTTTTGCGACGTTTTAAACTTTTATATTAGATTTTTTTAGTTGTTTAGCCCTCCTTTTTCGGTAGTTTTTTTTAGTGGAAAAATCATCGTGCACAGTTTATGATTTAGGGTTGCGCTTATATTTTATTTTGCACGTGTGCTTCTTATATGCTTCTGCTCATCGATTATAGCTGTATAAAGTAAGGATTAAAGTAGAAAGTTGTGGATTGCATTCTGTTTAATTATTTGGCAGTCAAGATTTCCTATTTAGAACTTAATTTATTCATTTCTGGGAGTGGATACAATTGATTTTCCCAAAAAAAAAAATTAGTTTTAGAGATGTGAATGTGAAGATCTTAGCAGATTGTTAATAATTTTACGACGAAGTCAAGGGGGGTGAACTTAGTTTTTGTTATTATGGAGCTGTAACTAGTTCTGTTGAATTAGCTGTAGTAGTTACTATCAGGTGTCATACCGTTGGACGTTTAACTTAGTTTTACTCTGGACTTTTAACAATTGAATATGCGTTCAGTATTGCATTTGCTCTTTTCGTGACAGATGATAATGTGACGATTTCATTCCTGTTTACCATTGCAGGGGTTACGTGGGAATTCACAGTTCCGGATTTAGAGACTTCCTCTTGAAACCAGAGCTTCTAAGGGCTATCGTAGATTCTGGATTTGAGCATCCTTCAGAAGGCAAGATTTGCCTTCTGGTTATTCAGCTTATTTAGCTGGGTTAATTCCCTAATAATTTGTCATACAGTTCACGTGATGGAAATGATATTTAAAATCCGGTCCTTAAACTAAGTCATGCTGTAAGAAAGGTGGGAATGTATGATATAAATTAAAATTTATTACCAATTCATGTGGCATCAGGCTTAACTTAAACCATGAGAAATCATATCACATGTGCATTTCTTATTTTCCCTTTCTTGTTGGGGGATGTACAGTACTTTTCAAACATCTGTTGTCTATGCATAATATGCTCTATGTGGTGGTAGGTTTTCATAAGTCATTGGAGTTAACTCTGGTCTTGGTGCAATTGGATCCATATCATTTCTTGAAGTTTGAGTTGATTTTATTGTGAAGTTTTTAGTAGAATTATGGAACATCGTTTGAGAAGCTTTTTCATTTCTAAGTTTAGACATTAGGTTGTTTCCTTCTTAATTTTTCTTTACTTGTGTCTTCTGGAGTTTTGGTGAATCTCTTTGAATTGAACTTACTCCAGACATGATGGCATGTGTTTTTGTTGCTTCAGATTCTTAATATTTACCCTCGATATTTGGTTCCTATAACTTGTATGAAATTTGCTTGTATCTTGCTAATTTGGCAAATTGTGATTTTCAGGTAAATCACTATTATCACTCAACACTTTTGGGAAGTTGAAAGGTATACCTTTTTTTATTGAAATGAGGCTTCTTTGGATCAAATTTCTTTGGTTCTTCATCAGTGCAACATGAGTGTATACCTCAAGCTATTTTGGGAATGGATGTTATTTGCCAAGCAAAATCTGGAATGGGGAAGACTGCTGTTTTTGTTCTCTCAACATTGCAGCAGATTGAACCTGTTGCTGGACAAGTTGCTGCACTTGTTCTATGTCATACAAGGGAACTAGCATACCAGGTGCTTATTCCACTAGGAACTCTTTTTTAAAATTTCTTGTGTTTCGGAAAGTGAGATTTCTACCATCTATGCAAAATTACATAGAAATTTCTCAGCTATTTTATCTATTCATAATCTTTTTATGTTCCCACCTATGTCCTCAACTATCTATTTCTTTTTTTCTATTAATACTTACTAAGCTTCATGGGTTTGCCATGTCCATTTGCAGATATGTCATGAATTTGAGCGGTTCAGCACATACTTGCCAGATATCAAAGTTGCTGTTTTTTATGGTGGTGTCAACATCAAAATTCACAAAGATCTTCTGAAAAATGAATGTCCTCACATTGTTGTTGGAACACCTGGGAGGATTCTTGCTCTAGCTAGAGACAAGGACCTTTCTTTGAGGAACGTGAGGCATTTCATACTTGATGAATGTGATAAGATGCTTGAATCTCTTGGTATGTGACTTGAAGTCTTGAATGATATTTATGTTCAGCCTCTTCATGCGATCAATCTAACTCCACTTTAATTTCTGTCATTTGTAAGAAATGCATTTTTTTTTTAATAATCTAGTTGTATGTCCACCCAGATATGAGAAGAGATGTCCAGGAGATTTTCAAGATGACCCCTCATGACAAGCAAGTGATGATGTTTTCGGCTACACTCAGCAAGGAGATCCGACCGGTTTGCAAGAAATTTATGCAAGATGTAATGTCCTGTGGCCAGTTCTACTTGAATTTTAGAAGTCCACAATTTTACCATTATTCCAGCTTTCTGCAGGCGGTATCTAGTCAAAGAATGCAGTGGTTCAAGCACTGTATTCTCCCCTTCTCATGTGTTTTCTATCCTACTGACACAACATAATGCTTGATTTGAAAAGTTCTGACGGAAAGGAAATAGGAGTCTTCTCGGTCTTGGAGTAAAGGCAGTGTACAACCAGTATTTTCTGCACTTAGCGTGTTTTTAGTCCACATCTCGAGTCTTCTTTTTGTTTGAAGTTTTCAATTATGTTTGGAGGGCGTGTTATGGGATGAGGGGTTTAGGAAAGCAGTGTCATTCTGGAATTTATAATCAGTTTCTTTCTAGTTTTTGTTGAACAATGGTGGATTCTAGATGATCTAAGCAATAAACTGCAAGGAGAATCAGATGGACCGGAACCTCGATTTGGGGGATGTTCATCCATCATTCATTTCGTTGTGGATACCATTAGCTTCAGGCAGGCACCTAATATGCTTTACTGTGACATTTATTCATTTCAGCCTATGGAAATTTACGTGGATGATGAAGCCAAGTTGACCCTTCATGGTCTTGTACAGGTTTGTTTCTTAGCATTTGAAATGTCCTATTTACTCTTCTAAATTCTGCTATTTTTTTTACTTGACACCCACCTACTACAGCACTACATCAAATTGAGTGAGCTGGAGAAGAACCGGAAGCTGAATGACTTGTTGGATGCACTTGACTTTAATCAAGTTGTCATCTTTGTCAAGAGCGTCAACAGAGCAGCGGAGCTTAATAAGTTGCTTGTGGAGTGTAATTTTCCGTCTATTTGCATCCACTCTGGCATGTCTCAGGAAGAAAGGTTTGATCAGTTTAAATCATATCAATATTTGTTTGGTAAAATGTATTGTGAGTTCTAAACCAAATTTTGGTTCCTTTATTTGTGGTTTATAACAATGGCAAATTGGAGAGATCAAAACATGCCCAAATTTAGGGATGGCAATTTGCCCTGCCAAATTAGCGCCCCACGGATACCCCGAATGGGGTCGCGCCTTATGGCATGGCGCGGGGCACGGAACCTGCCCAAATTGCATTAACGAGGTTTTAAAACATGCTGGAGTAATTAACGGTTATAAATAATTAGATTGTATGTGTGCACTTTAAACCTTCAGACAGATGCACATTTAGAGATTTTTTTACCTCAAATCTGGTTTGTTTCTTCATTAGTTGGATGGGCTATACGTCGATATAAAGTAACAATTGATTTTTCTTGGCATAAATTTAAGCCACGAAGTGGTGCCCTGAACATTTGTTCAGTTAATGTATATTAAATATGGTCGACATCTTGGAATAGTGATCTTTATTTTCATGCAAGGAAAAGTAAGGACTGGCGTTTTCCTGACTTGTGGTTATGCAGATTGACACGCTACAAGGGCTTCAAGGAGGGGCATAAGAGGATCCTTGTGGCAACAGATTTGGTTGGTAGAGGAATTGATATTGAAAGGGTTAACATAGTCATCAACTATGACATGCCAGATTCTGCGGACACTTATCTGCACAGGGTATTTTTTTTTTTTTAATATTTCTTTAATATCAGCCATGTTTAGTATCACCGAACAATCAGTCCTTATGTTCTTTCATTTTCATTTTCGACTTGATAGGTGGGAAGAGCTGGAAGGTTTGGTACCAAAGGTCTTGCAATCACATTTGTTTCATCTGCTTCGGACTCTGATGTTCTCAATCAGGCATGGAATTTGATTATGTGTGTGTGTGTGTGTGTAGATTTTGCATTTATTTTAGCTGCTTTCATGTCTTGATGCCTGGCTCCATAATTTATTGCAGGTCCAGGAGAGGTTTGAAGTGGATATAAAAGAGCTTCCCGAGCAGATTGACACATCAACATACAGTGAGTTTGTTTATCCCTTTTTAGTTGGAAACTGGTTTACATTTTGATGTAGAATTAATGAAGAATATAGAAGAATTAAGAAGCAAGAAGAAGGGGGGAGGGAAGAAACCGTGAGAAAGGAGAGGGAGAAAAAACGTGGCAGCCGCCAACTAT
>CAIGRP010061859.1:0-15139 GCA_903798385.1 Fraxinus cuspidata | reverse complement strand
CTTGTGGGTTATTTTTCGACATTGATTTAATAATAAAAATATTTTCTTGTTTCTTGACATTTCCTCTTGCGTTCTTCTCTGTTAAATATCTGTCGAATTCTGCATGTAGAATAATCACTATTCTGCCCGGCATCAGTTTCCCTCTCATTAAGCTCCAACAATTTAGTACCAATTTTTAAGAAATATTGTCGAATGACGATAATATTTTATAATTTTTCATTATATTAATACAAAAAAACATTGCAAACCCATAAAGTAAAGTCACACCTTTTAGTCGTCCATTCTGTGGTTACTTTAAATATTTGTGTTGAGTCATAGTATTGCGATAAACATGAGTAGAATTTATGTAGTGACGTGTTAAATATAATAAATATATTATACATTATCAATTAATTTATGAGCTCCGCTAAATTGATTGAGGAGTTAGATGTCAAAAATAATGACAAATTATTAATCATTTTTCAGTGGTGAAGCAATTATCCATTTAAAGGCTAAAACTTCAAACTTGATCGTTGTTTTCTCCTTTTATTCTTTCATTTAATAAACGTTTTTATTTTTTGGGAAATCAATTTTTTATTTTTTACTTTTATGTGTGATGGTGATTATTATTATTATTATTATTTTTTTTTTTGTATCAAGAGCCATGAAAAGCTTGCGTATATCAATTCATGTTCTAAAAGTGAGACAGAGAATTTACTATTTTCCACAAGTCAATCCTATTTTATTTTTTGTACTTACAAAATTTTGAATGTTACGTACATGTGTTCGCACATTTCCTCGCTAATAATGGATGACAGCACTGAGTTTGATTACCTCGCTAACTAGATCTCCAAAGGTCATTTTCTTTAATCTCTCTATATGCTCTTAATTAATTAAAAAAATTGGTTTTTAAATTTTTTGATTTTTCTATTTGAATTTTATATGATGTGTTTTTTGACTTTTCTTTTCTGTAAAACCATGGAATGAAGGTGCTTCATAAGAAGGTATCCACCGCAATAAGAGGGTTTATGTACACTTTTGTCCTCGTATTTATTTGTATTTGGTCAACAGTGCCTTACTCCAATCTTGTGATAAATAAATTCAAAACTGAAATTCTTTGAAGTGGTAGAAGGAATTTTTCTGTCGACTTTCTTAGTGAATTTTAGATAAATTGAGAAACATAGAAAGTAATTTATAGTCTTCATATGTTCGTTGAGTTCTTACTACTGAATTTTATTTTGCTATATTTTTCTTTATTTTATTTCATGTTTTGGTTAACTTTTGGCACTTTCTCAATAAAAAAAATTTGGGTCTCCATCAAATTTTGAATATTTTGGAATTTTTAAAAGAAAATATATTGATCTTTTCCTATAACACAACATATATATTATCTTTAATCCTTTATTTTTCAAATACCCTTTACGGAAGCAGTGCGAGATGGTGTCTATTACATTAAAATTTATATATAATCCTTTGATGAAGCAATAAATGATACAAACCAATTTTACCTAGAAGAGTTACTAAATAAATTGTTGTCAAACGATATCACATCATATAAGTTAATTTTGAAAAGAAATTGTTGAGTGATACTCTAACATCCAATAGTCTTTGCAATGGCGCAATAATTTTTTGTCATAATGTTAAGAGAAATAATATCCATGCAGTAATAGCTATTGGACAATATGAAAATAAATTTTCCTTTCGCGCATTCCTTTAATTTCTTTAACTCCAATAAATGATAGAAAGATATTTATTCAAATTCAAGAGGAAACAATTTTCAATATATTTATGCTTTTCAATGACAATTCACAAGGTTCAAGGACAAATAGTGGCTACTGTTGAGATATATCATGTCTTCTCTCATGGGCAACTATATGTCATATTGGAGTTTCAATGCAAACAAAAGCCTCGATAAAAGCAAAAAATAAAAAGAAGAAAAACTATGGGACGTTGACAAAAAATATTATGTACAAAGAATTGTTATTGTTATCAAAATATTGCATTTCAGTTTATTACACATTTTCACATTATAAACATAATTTCATGAAAAACTTTATCCACACACACACACATATATATATATTCATTTTAACAATTATAAATTTTTTTTAACAATATCAGTTACCTCAACTATTTTCAAAAATAGGATTAGTATTTCAAAAATATTACGCATATTATTGATACGATATATAAGATATGCAATACACGTGCTTACTACTAGTTAGATTTAAAAGTTTAAATCCATATCTTATATTTTAACACTTTTCTGACATGTTCCGATGTTGAGTTGGCATGCTAAAATGAATATGTAGAAGATTAGTTATAGTTTGATTCCAAACAAAGTCAACTTGGGGAGACGACAGGTGACGGCTCGGACAACGAGATTCTTTTTTTGAACTAAATTTGAGATAAATAAACCAATTAAGACAAGTTAAAGTTTAATTCTTATGAATAAAATTAACTCAATTAAATAGGGAGCTGCAACTCCTCGTTCCAACCATTTATTGCTAAAACTCATTTTGTAGTCAAGCTCAAACTCGTCTTGGGTATTTCTCAAATTGTGTAACAATTTGGATTTGGTATTGCAATGATTTTCCATTTATAAATATATAAGATTGAAATATGATGAACAGACAAAAAATGAAACCGCTATGAAATGTCATAGAGTTATTTTTGTATGTTTTTAGTTTAATTCACTTTTTACACATAATTGTTAATAGATAAATCTCACTTTAGTTAAAATATCAAAATATAGACCAACTTATAAGGGTTTATGCTAATCCTCTTAATAATTTTGACATTTTATGATAAAATCTTAAGTTTTAATATGATAATAGAGCTCGTTAAGAAGAAATGAGAGACTGCCTATAGCTATGAAAGTGGGTTGGAAGGAAGGGAAGGAAAAACTTTTCAAAGGCAAATGGTTTAATTTCCTAGGAAGTAGAAGATCTATAGCTGGTTGGCTTATAAGTAATTGAAAAAAAAAAAAAAAAAGGGTATATGAGTCTTTAACGAAGGAAAACTAATGAGAAGGTTGGTAAGAGAAACTAGATGTGGCTGTGATATTATATACACATCTATTTACACATCTAGTTTCTCTTACTAACCTTCTCATTAGTTTATATAAATCAAGAATTGCAATAAAATGTAACGAATATTATTATTTCCTTGTATTTGTTATGAGTAATACTATTCACTACCATTGGTGTTAAGTATCAATCCATGTGTGAACTGTATGATATTAAATAATAGATTCATTTAAATACGATATCATATGATTCATTAATTGAATCTATTAAGTGTGGTCAACTAAACTGGTGCTCTTGTGGACAGCTGTTTTATTTGGTATACTAATCATATGCTTGGCTAAGAAACACAAATTACTTTTAAATTTTTTTTTATTTGAATATGTACGTTTTTTCTCAACATATAAATAAATATTTGCTTGCTTAAACAATAAAATAAAAGTTACTTTCAAAATAATTAATAGGTAGGGTTTCATGCATATTGAACAGGACATGCAGCTTTCTTACAGGTAGTCAGTCCTTAGAAATCCAATGAAACCAATATGGCTGTGAATTTAAAATTAACATTGGCTCTCATATATGTAAAGTACTCTTTCACCATATATATGGTCCGTCAAATATTGCATTTCAGCCAACATGAGGGGAAAGATTGAAAGGCTCAAAAATAACTCTGTTCATATCATCAGCAAGCTCTTTTGGAGATGAAAATTCATCGCGCCTGCGGTACAAATAATAAGCATTCTTGGCAGCACTCCAGACGAAATTCTTACACTCTTGCGGAATGATGCTTCCCTTGGTTTGAAGAACAGTCTTTAGAAGTTTCCTCTTGTTTTCTTCAATCATTTCATATGCCTTTGCAATGGCTTCCTCTTCTGTAATTGTTCCTTGACCTTGAACTACTAGCAAGGAAACAATATTTAACGTTCTTTCAGCACGCTCCCTCTGCATGACAAAATAATGCAAGAGTGGGTACATTGTCAGTTTCATTATACGTCAGAATGCAATCCTGCAACACAAGATTTTTATTTCAACCAACGGTCATTATTTTTGTCGTCAGAATTGATGCCCAAAAAGAGAATACACTTCTATTAATGATATTTACTATAAATTTAAGGCGGCTTGTGCAATTTTATTGGAGGTCTTTGCTGTAAATGATTAAAGTATTTTTAGTACTGTGTAGAGTCAAAAGTCTACTTTAAAAAAACTACAAGCTTTAATGAATAAGAAGGTGATCACTAGTAGAGATGTTGAGTTAAATGAATAAGGATTTTGGGATTGAAAAAATCGGAAAGAAGAAAATGATAATATCTTCCCAATCGATGATGATGAAGAACAATTTGATGTGATTTCGCCTCAACTAACACCACCATCGACTCCACCAAGACAGGATCAATATACACCTTCATCTTTATCATCTCCAAGTGAATGCCATATCATTTTAGAAGTCTTCAACAGATTTTTGATGATATTGTGGAACTATCTTAACATCTTGAGGATTAACTTTGTTTTGTTTATTTGTTGATCATAAAGTCATTGGTTTCAATGATGTCATCTGAGATGATAAATGGAATAAGGTCAGGAATGACGAGATCGAAGCTATTGAGAAGAATTATATGTGGGAGTTAGACACGCTTCCTAATGATCAAATTTTGATTTGAGTAAAATGAATTTTCAAGGAGAGAGAATATAAATGCTGAAATCAAAAGGTATAAGGCAAAGTTTGTAGCTAAAGGTTACAGTAAGAAATATGGTGTTGATTATAATGAAGTATTTGTACCTGTAGCTCGTTTCAAAATAATAAAAATTATTGTTTCTATAGTAGCAAAAATGGTTGGAAGATTCACAAACAGATGTTAAATCGACATTTTTGAATGAATTTCTACAAGAAGATATATACATATTACAACGTACTGGTTATGTTATAAAAGGGGATGAAGATAAGGTTTTGAAGTTTAAGAGATCACGGTATAGTTTAAAGCAAGCTCCAAGGGCGTGAAATTCGAGACTCAATAAATTATTTCAAGCTAATGGATTTATGAAATATAGTTTTTAGCATGCTCTTTGTCAAAAGATGTGCGTTAAATATGATATCGTAATTATTTGCTTGGATGTGGATGATCTACTTTTATAGAGAACCATTCGAGATTATTTGATAAGATCAAGAGAATAATTGTGAAAGAATTTGAGAGATAAGACATCGGGCTAATGGCTTATTATCTTGGAATTGGAGTGAAACAAGACTTACGCTAAGAAAGTTTTTGAAAGGTTCAAGATGGATGATTATAAGTCAATTTGCACACCCGCTGATTGTGAAATAAAATTGTGAAGCAGGGCATGTTGCTATTGCATCCTGTATTTGTCAATTTGGTTGAAAAAATTGTTGAAGGACGTTAATTTGCAAAAAAGTGATTCTGCCAAATTTTTTTGTTGATAATTAGTTGACATTGTCATTGGAGAGTAATCCATTCTTTCATGATCGAAACAAGCACATCAAGATGAAGTATCATTTTGTTCCATGCCATTGAAGATTGATGCATTTTTGAAGCTTTGAACTTTGCTTGGAGTTACAATAAATGAAGTTTAAGGGTGTTGAAAATATACACTTCATTTATTAAGTTCATGCGTATCTATTGGGATTATTAATGAATACATTCATAAACTAGTTTACTCATTTATTTAGAAAATTTTGAATTATATTGGGGATTAATTTACATTTAATATTTAGAACACGAATTAGTTTAAGGCCCTATTAGGTGAGAATTAGAATCAGATTTTTAATAGATTTCGATTTTGATAAGAGTTAATGAAATATGTGATTAAAAAGTTGTGGGTTCAATGAAATGTAATAAATTCTTATATGGAGGAATGTTAACAATGAGGAAGAAGGTAATTCTCATATATTTTACTCACTCTTTACAGCAAATGGTATGTACATTTAAATGTAAACCTTAAAGTTATACATGGTAAATGGAACAACTAATTGAAGCAAATTTTACATGGGTAAATATTTCCCTGATTTATGCTACTCATATATTGGAATTCTGCATGCTATAATATTCTGTAATACTCCCCCTCAAGTTGGAGTATGGAGGTCCGTAATACCCATCTTGGATCGAAGAAGAACAAACAGATCATGTCCCAAAGGTTTAGTAAAGATATCAACATGCTGTAGAGAGGTTGAGAGATAGGAAGGGGTAAGAAGTCCAGATTTAATCTTCTCACGAACCAGGTGGTAATCTAATTCAATGTGTTTGGTTCGTTCTTGAAAAACTGCATTACGGGCAATGTGGGTGGCAACTTGATTGTCACAGTGAAGGAGCATAGGTTAAGGATGGGGCACAATGACTTCTTGTAGAAGTAGGCGGAGCTAAACAAGTTCACAAGTGGTGGTGGCCATTGCACTATACTCAGCTTCAGCAGAAGAACGGGAAACAGTAGTTTGTTTCTTCGCGCGCCAAGAGATGGGTTGTCACCTAATTTGATGAAGAAACCAATTGTAGAGCGGCGTGTGAGAGGACAACTAGCCCAATCAGAGTCACAAAAGGCAGAGATATGAAAATTGCAAGTGGAGGAGAAGAAGAGACCATAACGAGGAGTGGTCTTCAAATAATGGAGCAAGCGATGAGCAGCATGAAGATGAGGCATGCGAGGAGCATGCATGAACCGACTGAGAATATTGACATCAAAGGTAATATCTGGGTGAGAAATAGTCAAATAGATTAGACGACCAATTAATTGTCGATTTGAGCTGGGATTGTCCATAAGGTCACTATCTGAGTTGTTGAGTTTACAGTGTTGTTCCATAGGAAAGTAGGCAGGGCGAGAACCAAGTTGACCAGAGTAAAAAAGAATGTCCAAAGTATACTTCCTTTGATTTATAAAGATGCCAGTGGGAGATCGAGCAACCTCAATCCCTAAAAAATATTTAAGATCACCAAGGTCCTTAATGTTGAAACTCTGTTCAAGGTGTCGTTTGATGTAATTGATGGTAATAGGTCATTCCCAACAACTAAAATATCATTAACATAGATAAGAATGGCAGTAAATATTGTACCATGGGTTTTGGTGAAGAGACTATGGTCTGCCATGGATTGACGAATACCTGCAAGGATGAGGGTATGAGATAACTTCGAGTACCACTGGCGAGAGGCTTGTTTGAGACCATATAGAGATTTGTGAAGACGGTATACACACGTCTCCCCCTCACGACAATATNATTGTACCATGGGTTTTGGTGAAGAGACTATGGTCTGCCATGGATTGACGAATACCTGCAAGGATGAGGGTATGAGATAACTTCGAGTACCACTGGCGAGAGGCTTGTTTGAGACCATATAGAGATTTGTGAAGACGGTATACACACGTCTCCCCCTCACGACAATATCCGGGTGGAGGTTTCATGTATACTTCCTCATCAAGATCACCATAGAGGAAGGCGTTGTGAATATCTAACTGTTGGATAATCCAATGTTTGGCTGTAGCTATGGCAAGAAGGCAACAGACAGTAACAAGTTTAGCCACAGGAGCAAATGTATCATCGTAATCAAGACCTTCTACCTGAGTGAAACCCTTGGCAACTAGACAAGTTTTATAGTGTTCAATGGAACCATCTGCATGCAATTTTGTTTTGTAGACCCATTTGCAACCAATTGCCTTCTTACCTGGAGGGCGATTTTCAAGAGTCCATGTATTATTAGCCTCCAAGCTTGAATTTCAGAAGCCATGGCCTTTCGCAAGTGAGGCTCAAGGACAACTTGAGAGTAAAGAGTAGGGTCCTAAGTATTCTTGGAGATAGAAGAGAGAAAAGCAAAATGTTTTGGTCTAAAGAGGCGATAAGAGAGAAAACTAGGTAAAGAGTAAACTGTACCTGAGAAAGATTGAGAGTGAGATGACGAACATGGGACCTCCAACGGTATATCCGAGTAAATATAATCCTGAAGATATGCAGGATGTGGGATCATTGATCAATGTGAAGGTGTGGAGGATGTGGAATCAGATATTGTGATGGTTTGCTCAATGTTTACAGAGCTTAGTGAAGTCAGAGGAGGCCGCAGGAAGGGGATTGCTCTGATACCATAAAATATTCTAATATTGAGGAATGTTAACAATGAGGAGGAAGGTAATTCTCATATATTTTACTCACCGTTTACAGCAAATGGTATGTACATTTAAATGTAAACTTTAAAGTTATAAATGGTAAATGGAACAACTAATGGAAGCAAATTATACATGGGTAAATATTTCCTTGGTTTATGCTAATCATATACTAGAATTCTGCATGCTGTAATATTCTGTAATAAAATGAGTGGTCAAAATTAATTATTACCTTTGATTTATATATGGACTAAATTCATGTTTTGTGAATTCTATAAAGGGCTAGCGATTATACTCATTTTCTACAAGTCGTTTTTGAAGTGTTAAGGAATAAAGTGTGAAAATTTTAATTCTTCTCTTCTAAAAGTTGTTCTATCTCAAACTTTCCAACACAGACAAAGAAAAGAAAGCTTGGGAGATTTTTAAAAACGAATACAAAGGGGATTTGAAGATAAAATCCATTAAATCTCAATCTATTACGGAATTTGAAAATGATGGATAATGAAAGTGTAAAAGAATTTTCAGATAGGTTTACAAAACTTGATAATCAAATGAAGTCTGATGATGAAAAAATCACCGATGGAAAATTTAGGGAGAATATATTAATTAATTTGCCAAAAAAATTGACCGTATTTCGACTATGAATCAAGAAATCAACAAATTGGAAGAGTTGAAAATTGAGGAGTTGCTCGGTTCATCAAAAACATTTGATTGAAGATTGAATTGACACTCTGAAAAATCATCTGATAATCCATTTCAATCAAAGCTCAATGTCGGACCCAAGAACAATGAAAAACAAACATATAATGGTGAAGCAATGAGTAGTGGGGAAGAGGAAAAGTCCAAAAGGTCGAGGAAGAGGAAATTTGGAAATAAATGAATAAAAATGAATATGTGCAACCATGTAAAATTTTCAAAAGAAGAAGCCATACAAAAGAAGATTGTTGGTGTTAAAATTAGGGCGTGACCCAACTTTTATTGGGAATTTAATTGGTGTTATATTTGGAATTGGTTGTATGATTTGAAGAAGTTTTGAAGGAGTCCAAGATGAATAAGAAGAAGGATTCTCGATTTTAGCAAATTTTCTTTCCTATTTAGCCTCAAATACTCAATTATTGCCTATTATAATAGGATTTCAACTTGTGTTAGACCCTTATTTTTATTATATTCTCCTAGTATTTTAGGGATTCTTGTAATATATATATGTGATGTATTATGCATATTTATTAGATCGACTTAGAGAGTGATCCAGAGGATCTTGAGAGAGACTTGCATGATAGAGAGATATGTTCGCCTATGATCGTGGTTTTTCCCATCTTAGGTTTTCACGTAAAATCTTTGTGTTCATGTGATCATTACTTTTCATATTGCCTTATTATTCCTCATATTTAATATTCATAATAATTGGCTCATTTTCTAACAAATGATATCAGATCAAATGATCGACAGTTCTTGGGTGATTCAGTTAGATTTCGTAATAGAGCGAGATTTGATCAACTCAGAACGAGGTTTGATTATTTCGGGATGACAAGTATGAACTTTGATATTTTGCAACTCAACACCAGATTTTTGTTACAATAGATTTTGTTTGGATGATGGAGGAGAAGCAACGTAAGGAATTAGTTGTGATCTTGTTGCTTGGGGTCATAATTCGAGCAAATTTGGTAACCCGGATGGAGTTGGTTGTGACCTAGATGATTTTGTTGTTCATGGTGATTCGAGTAAGTTTAGTGCCCAAGGTAATTCTGCTGGTAAGCAATGTTAGGATTCAATTCACAATTGTTGAGTTTGCCTTAGTTGGGATTTATGGAAGAGGTGGAGTAATTTGGTAGAGTGTTTTGTTTGGAGAATTTTATTGAAATTTAAAGAGTTAAGTTTTATTCCTTGCAATGAAATTCGTCTCGAGGTGGAGAATTTTGAAATTTTATTCATTGCAGTAAAATTCGATTCAAGGTGGAGATTTGTTAGAATTAGGGTGTGATCCGAATTCTATTGAGAATTTAATTAGAGTTCTATTTGGAGTTGGTTGTATGTCTTGAAGAAATCATAAAGGAGTCCAAGACGAATAAGAAGAGGGATTCTCGATTTTGGCACTTTTCTTTCCTATTTCAACTCAAATACTCCATTGTTGGTTTTACCTCTTGTAATAGGATTTCACGTTGCGTCAGACTCTTATTTTTATTATATTCTCCTAATATGTTAGGAATTTTCGTATTAAAAATATGTGGTGTATTACACATATTTATTTGATCGACTTAGATAGTGATCCAAGGGATCTAGAGAGAGACTCACATGATAGAAAGATCATGTTAACATTCTTGTGGGGTCCAGATTTGTATAACATACTTTCAATTCCTTACTATTGATTACTGTGAATTCTCCACCTCCGCCCTTTGTTTTTTCCTTCTTGGGTTCTCATGTAAAATCTTTGTGTTCTTGTGATCATTACTTTTCATATTGCCTTATTATTTCTTGTCTTTAATATTCATAACAATTTGCTAAATTTCTAACAGTTGGTGTAGGGGAAAACTACAATATTTTAATTTAAAAAAAAAAAAAAAACTGTGCATTTGAAGAAGGATTGTAGGACTCTTATTATTAAACAAGTGAATTGTGCAACAAGAGAAGATGAAGAAGTAATCATGTTTTATGCTCATTTGAGTGGTTTGGAAACAAAGAATGAAGTGTTTGGCTCAAGTTGTTTAGAACTAAAGAACGCCAATGGTTTCGAGATGGTGGCTGCACAAGTTACATAGAACAAAAATATTTTTGTCGAATTCGATTATTCGAATTTGAAAGTACGACTTGGTAATGGAGCTCTGGTAAATGTCAAGGCCAAAAGAACACTTGGAGTCCAAAATAAAAGGCTCTAGGCTTATCCTGGATCTGATATGTGCAGAACTTGGATCAATGTTTGCTAAGTGTTTGACTGCTTTTAGAGAATGGTATAATGGTGTTATTCATGATAAAAGGGCTGGGAAATGCAAACCCCCGTCATTCTCAAAATAGGTACATCCTATTTCTTAATTATTTTACTGGGATGACATGGGTGTATTTCATTAGGAAAAATATGGTGTTTACTATTTGAAAATGCAATAATTTGTTGAGGAATGAAGTAATCATATGCTTTGAAAATATAGGGAAATGAAAATGACAATGAATATACTTCAAAAGAATTTACAAATTTTGTGAAGATGAAGGTGTAAACAAGCAATTGACAGTTGGCTATACTCCCAACAAAATTGTGGTGTTCGAAAGAAAGAATCAAATTGTGATGGAGATGACAAAATCAGTGCTTCAAGAACAGAAATTACTAAAGAGTTTATGGGATAAAGTTGTATATAACGCATTTTACTAGATCACATGACTCCAACTAAAGCTGTGTGGAATAGAACTCCAATGGAGCCTTGATTGGGAGGAATACATCGGTGAAATACTTGAAAGTGTTTGGGCATATTTTTTTATGCTGAAATTCCAAAAGAGATCTTGACGAGACTAGTAAAAAATGCATTTTCATTTGTTATAGCTCACAGTCAAAGGGATATAAGATGTTCAGTTTGAAGAACAAGAAGGTCATCACCGCTCTTGATGTACTTTTGATGAAAATATAATTGGAATTGGGAAAAAGAAGAAGTGGAGGAAAATAAAGTTCAAGTTATGCTGCTACAATAATCAGAAACTGAAAAGGAAGAAAATGAAGAATATGAGAATACTTAAACTCCAGTATCATCACTAAGCATCCCTTCAAGTTTCCCGTCTCTAAGAAACATTACCAAGCTCAACTCCAAGAAAAATGAGGGATTTGAGTGACACATACGAAAGTTGCAATTTCTAAGTTGTCGAACCAGAAAATTTCAATGTAGCATTTAAAGAAGAATGTTGAAGAAATGCTATGCAAGAGGGGATAAAACTTACTGAGAAAAATCAAATCTGGGAGCTTATAGAGAGGCCAAAAGAAAATCAAGAGATATAAAGCAAGATTAGCCACAAAGGGCTATGCACAACAACTTGGGATTCATTATGATGAAACCTTTGCTCTGGTTGCTCGCCTAGATACCATAAGAGCACTTATTGCTCTAGCTGCCCAAAATGGTTGGTTGTTTGATGCAGAATTAATTAATATCTTAATTAAGGAGTCAAAGATTTAATTAATGTCTTAGTCAAGGAGTCAAAGAGTCAGTCAAGTCTTTGTTTAGTTTTAATTATATTTTGATGTTTGTAGAGTCAAAAAAATCTATGTAGTCAGAGGCAATTCACTAATATGGAGCTGTTTATGTCGGCTTTCTTTCCTCCAGTATGAAACGGGGTTGAGCGATGCACATTCCTTTACGTCTTTCCTAGGTTAAATAATATACATTTAATAGTTCTAAGAGCCATTGCAAATTTTTAAAAGTAATTGTTGACTATAAAAGAGTCTATTGTTGACTATAAAAGAGTCTATGTACTTGGAATAAAAGGGGTAGAACATTATTATCAAATAAAGTATCAAGTTTTATTTTTCTGGGCTTCCTAACTTTCTGGTTTTTCTTCCAGAATTCTGCCTTAAAGAAATTTAGACTCCAACGGTGATTGGAGTATTAAATCTGTTTACGTCAAGTGGTATCAGAGATTGTTTAAGATCTATACTTAATGCCCGATAGCTGGACACGGTAACAAATGCAGCTGTTGAAGGAGTTAACAGGGAAGATTTCATATTCTGCAGCAACAGATCACTCAGTTGTGCTCTAGATTAGAGCAGACTGGTGTTTTAGGTGTCACTTTTCCTCTAGCTGGGGAACAAAGGGGGAGCAGATCCAAAATTATCAGCAGAGAAATGTGAGAAGTCAGCCTCCTATTGGACAAAATCAGCAACCAATTGATGAATCTTCAGATAAGGAAAGAGATGTAATTCTATTTCGAGGGTAGCATAGATTTAACCGTCCACGTGATCAAGATTCACGCATCAAAGCAGATGTCCCTGAATTTGGTGGAAAAGAAGAACTCGAGGAAGTACAGAATTGGTTGAATGAAGTGGAAAGAATCTTTGAATTCCTTGAGTTTCCAGAAAATAAGAAAGTAAAGTTGGCTGCTATAAAACTGAAGGGCTATGCTTCTTCCTGGTGGCAATATTATTTGGTGCATCGAGACTTTGTTTTATATTCAGGCCATCAAGCATCTCAACAGCCAAAAGAAGTTGAATAAGAGGCATGCACTCTGGGTTGTATTTCTATAGCAGTTTAACACCTTTGTAGTCAAGCAAGCAATAAAGTGGCAGATGCACTTAGGCGAAGGACGACGTTATTGACACAAATAACTCATACTATTGAAGGTTTTGACTCTTTCAAAGATATGTATGCTACTGACCTTTTCTTTGATCCCATTTGGAAAGATTGCAAAAATTGACTGCAAGAGAACACATTGATTTTCTTTTTAAAGGCAATAAACTTTGTGTACCAGATTGTTCTTTAAAAGAAAGAATCATTCAAAATATGAACAGTGGAGGCTTGGGAGGCACTTTGGGCATGATAAACTTACGTAATGATTGAACAAAAGTTCTTTTGGTTAAGGATGAGACGGGATGTATATAGATTCATTTGCAAATGTCAAGTATGCCAACAATCCAAAGGAAAAGTACAAAACACTGGTTTGAATACACAAATGCTCGTACCATTAGCACCTTGGGAGGATGTAAGTATAGAATTCGTGGTAGGATTACCTAGAAGCCAGTGAGGGATGGATTCCATCGTTGTAGTCGTCGATAGATTTTCAAAAATGGCTCATTTTATTAGCCGTTGGAAAACAAGTGATGCGTCAAATATCGCTTGTTTTTATTTTCTAGAATTTTTTGGAGATCTTTATGGAAAAAAATAGGAACCAAAACCATCCTCAAATTGATGGGCAGACTAAAGTTGTTAGAGGAGTTTAGGAAACCCTTTGCGATGTTTGGTTGGGGAAAATCCAAAACAATGGGAATCAACGTTGTACAAGTAGAATTCACTTACAACTACTCCAAAAATAGAACTAGTGTAAAAAAACCCATTTGAGATAGTCTAAGGTAAGCAACCAGTGCACTTTTATGATCTAATCCTGACCAGAATTTGGAAAGACCAATGTAAAAGGAGAAGATATGGCTATGAAAATGAAGGAGCTGGACGATCGCATTAAGTTAAGATTGAAGAATCGAACTCCAAGTACAATGAATATGCAGATCAAAAGAGGAGAGATCAAAGCTTCAAAGAAGATGATTTTTTGATGGTCTATCACGTAAAGAGCGAGGCACATATTCCAAGCTGAGTAAAGGGAAACTTAGGCCCTACAAAATCCTTAAGAAAATCGGGGATAATGCATACGAAATTGACGTGCCGCCACACTTGGGCATACATCCTACATTTAATATTTCTAATTTGTATTTTCATGATGAAGAAGATTCAGATGGTCCCTAAACTCGAGGGTTCTCTTACGGAGCAGGGAAATTAAATAATGAGTTAATTAAGGAGTCAAAGATTTAATTAATGTCTTAATCAAAGAGTCACTCAAGTCTTTGTTTAGTTTTAATTATGTTTTGAAGTTTGTAAAGTCAAGAAAGTCTATTCGTCTTTCCTAGATTAAATTAATATCCACTTAGTAGTTCTAGAAATCATTTCAAATGTCTAAAAGTCATTGTTGATTATAAAAAAGTCTATGTACTTGGAAGAAATGGGTAGAACATTATTATCAAATAAAGTATCCAATTTTATTTTTCTGGCTTCATAACTTTCTGGTTTTTCTTCGAGAATTATGCCTTAAAAAAATTTGGACTCCAACAGTGATTAGAATATTCAATCTATTTACGTCATTGTTTTACCAACTTGATGTCAAATTGATGAACCATGTGACACTTTTGTTGTCACTTATGGATTGTTTTTGTCTAACTTATTCTATGTTTTTTGTACTCAAGTGTAGTCTGTGATATGAGCAAGTTAGTATTGTATCTGTCCATCACTTTGCAGTCAAGTATGGTAGGAGTGGAAGTTGGTAGAATAGTTGGTTTTTAAGTTAGTATATATGTAGTTGTCATGTAT
>CAIGRP010061855.1:0-36634 GCA_903798385.1 Fraxinus cuspidata | reverse complement strand
TGCTTATGGAAACATATCTGGATGGCTTGTCAAGGGGAAAATTGCATGCCCTATTTGTCGTGAAGACACATGTTCACGATGGTTGAAACATAGTAGGAAGTTTGCGTGCATGGGACATAGAAGATTTCTCGGCTTTAATCATCTATTTCACATGAAAATAAGCTTGTTTAATGGACATATTGAAACTAGTATTAAGCCAAAGATAAAAAATGGTGAAGAAGATTCTATTGAAGTTGATAAAATTACAAATGATTGGGAAAAAAATGGTAAGCGAAAGAGGAAGAAGAATACAACTCAATCTAATGTAACATGGAAGAAGAAGTCTACCATATTGGAAGGTAACCGTTGTAATATTTAATACTTCTACTTGCATGTAGTTACCATGGATAAAATTGATATTGATTTGTAGATTTTACTTGTATGTCATAATTTGGATGTGATGCATGTAGAGAAGAATATAAGTGATTGTATCATTAGTACACTCTTGGACGTCAATGGAAAATCTAAAGATGAAATTAACTCGTAAGGACTTGGAAGCTATGAACATTAGGCATGATTTACATCATGACAGTAGAGGAAATAAATTTTACCTACCTACTACTCCTCATGCCTTATCACGTGCAGAAAGAAAAATGTTTTGTAAAAGGCTTGCTAACTTGAGATTACCCGATGGTTATGGATCTAATGTTGAAAATTGCATTTCAGTGGAAGAATGTAAGATAGTTGGACTCAAATTTCATGATTGTCACATTTTAATGCAACAATTATTACCAGTTGCGTTGAGAGGACTTCTACCTAAAAGTCCAAGGAATTCCATTTTTAAATTATGTTCATTTTTCAATGAAATATGTCGAGGAGTTTTGGATAGATATAAGATTGAACAATTAGAGGAGGATGTTTCTGAAACTTTATGCATGTTGGAAAGGTATTTCCCGCCTTCCTTTTTTGATATAATGGTACATTTAACAAAACACATTGGGAGAGAAGTTCGTTTATGTGGACCAGTACAAAATGGTTGGATGTACCCATTTGAAAGGTAATACTTCTTCTAGTTATTCCCTAGAGTTAAATTATTATCAAATCAATTTTATATATTTTAGATTGTTATATACGATAGGTGTATGAAATTGTTGAAAGGGTATTTATGAATCGTAGACGACCTGAAGGGTGCATGGCTGTATGATATATTGTGGAAGAAAATGCGATGTTTTGTAGTAAATACATAACACAAGTATCGGGAATAGGCTCTAAGTCTGCACACATTGAAGAATATGAGAGTGATTTCTTGGTTGTAGGGCATACAATTTCTAAAGGGAAGCCTATTGTACCATCTGATGAGATCTTGAAAGTTGATCATCACTATGTGTTGCTTAATAGTACAGAAGTTCAACCATATATATAGTATGTTATTAAAAATCTATTTCGATAAATTCTGGAATTGTTTGACCATACATAGTTATTAGATTTAATATTGCTTTTACATTAGGATGCATATGGATGAACTCAAGAGTGATAAACGACTAGAAAGAAATGAGTCTTTACTGCATAAGAAGCATATTGATTCGTTTGCTGCCTGGTTGGATGATAAGGTTGGAATACACATAAAATAGGAATCTAGTTGTGCTATTGACTATTTTATTTCTAACATTTTAAAATAAAAATAGATTGAAGTTCAGCTATTGACAAACAATATTTCGAACAATCTGAAGTGCTTGCACGTGGCCCTAGATGTCAGTCCATGTCATATTCTAGTATTGTCATAAATGGTCTTCGGTTTCACACTAAAGATGCAGAAAAATATCGTCAAATTAGTGCATTTTAGTTGAAGCATCAACCATTTGTAGATCCAGTGCAAAAGATAATGCACATGTGGTTGGGCAAGTTCTTTACTATGAAGTTTTGCTTGATGTTATAGTTCTTGATTATAACACGTTGCATGTTCCAATATTCAAGTGCGATTGGGCAAATATCTTGAACGGAATAAAAAATGAAGATGGATTTACTCTAGTTAACCTTAACGAGGGACACATGCAATTTGAAAATGATCCTTTCATCTTGGCAACGCACGCGAAACAAGTCTTTTATTCTAGGAAGAAAGAAACATCTTGTTCGTACATTGCTTTGCAAGCACCACCAATAGAGTTTCATGCATCACACATGGAAGAAGATACTACTTACAAGGCAGCTATTCCACTAGACATATCATAGTTAATTACAGACAACCTTGATGAGGATGAGGATGAGAATTATGCAAGGATAGACGTCGAAGGTGTATTATGTGATACGTAGATTACTTTGGTAATTCCCTTTTGTAGTTATTTTTTTCTTCAACGTTCGTGGATGGAGTGTTTTTTTTATATTTATTATATTTTAACATGCAACAAATGAAAATATTATGATTGTGACGAAATATATAATGTTTAGAATTTGTTAAGATCTCTAACTTTAATTTCTTTTGATGTTACAAATTTTTATTATGTCTCTAGATAATCCTTCGAACCAATTGACAGTGTGAAATAGGTGTCATACGATGACAAAGTTGAGGTAATTGTTTTTTTTCATAGACGTAAGATATTTAGTAAAGTTTAGAAAATAATTACATTTATCTTTTGTTTTCATGTTGCATTCTTAAAGTCAACTAAACAAACTTCCAAGAGTTCTAAACGATGAAGAGTTGCAATTGTTGTTGTAGTTTGAGAGACTAATAAACGACTACGAACTTCGAGCGAACCTTTTCTATTTACTATGAATTTGTAATCACGCCAAGGAAGTGGTGTCCAAGGAAGTATTGCACATATGAAAAATGCTAGGTGTCAACTACTGCATTGGTACATGTTTGAGGAGGAAGAAGTTGTAGTAGAAGGGAGAATTGTAATAACAAACCCAATTGCAAAGGTGTAAAACTTGCCACTCGAGACCCAAGTGCAAAGGTGCATCACTTGCCACTCGGAAGAGACTGTTGGAAGGTTTGGGTTGAGGAAGTGTATATGGATCAATTGACCTTATACAGACCTATAGATGAATTTCGAACTCTTCGTGAAGCCATGGGAAGTACTGTTGCTTGGCCAGAGAGTAGTATTAGACTTCTTTGATGAAGGTATGTGTGAATCCATTTCCATTTCGGGGAATTGTAATTTCTCACTTGGAATGTTTATGAGCAACATATATGAAGTGTAGAAGTAAGTTGTGGCTGAGAGCTAGTATTTGTTGATGTTCTTCAGCTAGCGTAAATACTTTTTGAAGCATAGACCCTTTTATTTAGAAGAAGGGGAAATGGAAAGGACGTTGATCTAAATCAACTCTTTTGCCACTGGCATGCGATTTATCTAGGTTGATAAGTGTTCATGAGGACAGTTAAGCTATGTAACAAGTGTTCTACTATTTATATTTGTTGAAATATGGATGTGAAGTTAAGTAAATATTGAAATTAGTTGTTTACTAATCTTAAACTCTTAAAACTTGAGAAATCTGTAGTGGTGATTTGTGGATGCAATTTCTTTATAGTTGAATTCGTACGCTAGTGATTCTTTTTTGTTTCCATTTGTATCAATGTGAGTAGACACGGGAGATTTTTTCTTCTTTTGGGTCATCCCAATCAGAAACAAACTATCATTGTAATGATTTTGAACTTGCTTAAATGTGTATTGATCTGTTTGATTGCTTCCATTTTTTATTTTTTTATTCACTTTTAAGACTGTTGTCTAAGCCTTGGTGGAGGGGAAGAAAATGAAGATAAATTTGCAACATAAAAAGTTAGCTAGGGGATAGCCTTGGTAGTCTTCTATTAATTAGCAATGGGTTTGATCAATCATGTGTTTTTCAAGCATAAATACTTTTGATTTGCATTCTAATTATACCCTTATTATTTTTGTGGTATGCATGGAGTTAGATTATTTTTAGGGTAGCTTGTGGTCACAGAAGCAAGCTCAGATATGGATCCAATATTTTGTAATATTTTGTTGGTCAATTGTGATTGGTATATAACGTTTTGAGTAGGGTAATATGTTAGCAATATTTAATGATTTTAACTTTTTGAGTAGGCTAACGATGTTAGCATAATGTATTGAATCATATTCACTATTTTATTTGAACTATGTAAAATCTGATTACATATAACTAATTTTCAAGCATTTTGTTTTTTAATTATTATAGGTTAGTTGGAAATCAAATAAATTAATTATGCAAAATTTTTAATAATACTGTACAGGATCTTCGGCAACGTTTTTTAAACATTGCCGTAGACCCTTTCGCAACGTTTAAAAAAACGTTGCCGTAGACCCTTTTGCAAGGTTTTCTAAACGTTGCCATAGACCCTTTCGCAACGTTTAGAAAAACGTTGCCGTAGACCCTTTGGCAACGTTCTAAACGTTGTCGTAAAACCTTTCGCAACGTTTTCTAAACGTTGCCGTAGACTCTTTCGCAACGTTCAAAAAATATTGTCGTATCTTTCTGCTCTATGACAACACCTTGATTTGCAACATACGTCCAAACGTTGTAAAAGGTCTTCGGCAACATTTTTTGACCATTGCAAAAGACTTTTTTTGTTGTAGTGTTAATAGATGATAATATATTGTATCAAATAACCATGACAAACAAAAACTAAAAATTCATGTCACAAGATAAACTTTTAGCATCTCTAAATGCCTTAGGGTCATCATATGTATTCATCAAGTGTTCCAAAGCGGATTTTATTTCCAGCACTTGAAATCTTATTGTTTTAACACTTTCAACTTCACTTTCCTAATGTGTTTTTGATAATAGCTTGAGTGCCACACATTTCACATTATCTTCAAAAAAAAATTCAGTGCTTTATAGAAGATGAAAACAATATATACATACATACATATATGACATATGCATATTTAAGCTTTAAATACTTCTACAAAGTAAAAATTGAACTAACTTAAAGTTTACGTTTTAATTATTTATCAATATATTTGCTAATTGAACGATTGGGTTGTTTTGGTTGACTGCATTTGGACTTTACTTTATTTATAATTTTTTATGATCTATATTTAATAATTTTTTGGGGGCTCTTACAAAAGCAAAGCCTTAGGCGATCACCTACCTTACTTGTATTCAAAACCACCAATGCATGAACCATTTTCTTCTGCTTTAATACAAAAAACTTTACATTATTCTCAACATTGCACAAGACGTGCCAATATTGGGGGATATTCTCTTTGTGATAGTAGTTATCGTCGTGTTCCTTGATATCTTATTCTCAATATTGGGAGATATTCTCAATGTCATATTCTCTTCACTAATTTTTTGTACTGAATTATATCACAAAGGAGATGGAATGAGTGGGGATTTCTTAAGGCTCGTGCAAAGAAAATGAGATTTGTGTAAAAATTTCTCAAACGTTTGACTTTTATCAATCGCAATGTTTAGAGAGAAAATGGAAAAGAATCGTAGTTGCAATAGAAACAAACTCTCTTACGACAACCTTTGACAGGTTATTATTGCCCCTGTTCATCAATGTCAACTGCTCAAAAGAATCAATTTTGTTACTTGTTATATTATGCTGCAATGCTTCAGATTGGATGCTCACATGTAGGCCTGGACAAAAAATCGAAAAACCAACTAAATAGATGGAACCAATCCAACTTGGTTTGGGATGGTTTGAAACAGAAAATCAGTTCGATTCGATTAGTCTTTAACCACAAACATGGTGGGTTGGGTCGGTTATGGGTTTAAACACCAATCCGTCGGTTAACTGATACGATCCAATCAAATTACATATATACATCTTTTCTTATCTTTTCTTTTGGATTCCAACTTTTTAAAATCTGTACAAAGTCCTAAAATGTTATGAATTTGCTTTGAATATAGAGGTTATTTTATATCTTAAAATGTGTGCAAAATCTGGTACAGTAGAGTAAAATTGTATGTTGATGAGGGTAGTGTGGACGAACAAGCACTTGCATATTTGGAACGATTACATGATTGGTGTTCCAAGAAAATTGCGTAACTTTTGCATACATTGTTTGTTTTGTGCCCATAACCCCATTCTGGAAAGCTCGCGACGATTATGATTGAACTCACAGTTCTGCTATTATGTATGATGGATTTTGGACGTTTGAATTCATTTGCTAAATCAAAATGGCACTTAATATTTCTTTTTCATTATTTTCATTATTTATTTATTTTACTTTGTAGTCCAGTCCATTAAGAGACCGCTACCCACTAGGTTATCTTTTCTTTTTCATATTTAAGACTCTAAAACATGTTCTACGTTTTTTGGTTGTTCACGAATTAAGAAAAGACGTTTGTTTTCTTAAGTGCAATCCATTTCGAACTACTATCGTGTTTGTGGATTTGAACTACATCATATGTTAATTACCTGTTATGAATTTGTTTTTATTACAATTTATGGAATTATGTTAATTGCAAAAGTGAATACCCCATTTTTAATTACATATCATGTGTTTGCATTAATTATGGGCTACAAATTATGGATGTATATTCTTTTAAATTTCAATTTCAGGTGTTAGTGTATAACTATATAAGTTTATTCGTTTTTTTATTGAGTATGAAGAGCAAGTAAAAATATAATAAAAAAACCGACTTAGTTGTTTTCGTTTCGGGTTGGGTCAAAACCGTCCAACCCGAACCCGAACCATGTCCGGGCCTAATCACATGCATCGCTGTCATCATCCCAAGTATAGATATTGCATGAATTGTAAATAAAATATATATTAGGTAAATATTTCTATTTGTTAATACAAAATGAGATTGGATAGTAATTATGGTCTAGTATCAAGTGCTAGTATAATTAGCAATAAATGAGATAAGAGTAATAAGACTGCATTTATGATTAAGAAATCAAAGTGCAATTATGAAACTCTTCATATTAATGATCCTCTTGTTAATCTGTTTATTGTCATTTAAACAATTTATTTCATTCTATTGTATATTTTTTTCATTTATTATATGAATTATCTTTTGTTGGCCATTGTTTAATGCTACTATTGTTAAAGAAAAAATTTACTTTTTTTTTAATGTTCTTTAACTGATTGAAGCCCTTACAAATTAATGAAAAACATACCTAATAAACTAAAGTATCGAAATTAAAACAAAAAATATGCATAATATTGAAATTCAAGTCAAACAAGGACATAAAATGGAAAAAAAAAAGTGAAAAAAGGGCCAGAGTCAACAAATAGAGTAAAAAAATTAAGATTAAATATATTCATACATCGGTTTTTAATAACTAGACTACATTTTAATTGCATGAAAGATTCGTAACTCTTACATATTATCATATTTATGTTTCAAACCTTTTTCATCACATTATTATTTTCAAATTAATATAAATTGTCCTGATTATGGTTTGTCTCCAAAAATTTTTTTTTTTTTTAAGACAGAGTAAAATAACTCTTTTCCCATGTATTTTTAAATAAATAGAAAAAATAATAATGTAAAAAATAACTAAATATTTGACGTCATTTTAAAGTACGTTAACAATATTTTTGGATGAAAACCATGATTAAGGATAAAATGTTAAAAATAAGAATGTGTTGAAAAAAAATTAAGGAAAAATGTGATAATGAATGAAGGTTAATGATTTTAATGTGATTAAAATGTCGTATATTTATAGAAAAATGGGTTGTGAATATAACCATCCAAAAATAAAATAAATATATCACGATCAAGAATAAATGCAAATAAAAATAAAGGGAAATTGATAGCTCAGTTTCCAAACATTGACCCCAGTAGCAATTGAATCTTCGAGCATAGAAAATGTGTACCCTTGTTTTGTTAATAGACAATTATGGTCTATCCTATTTTCATATCGTGCGAGACAACTTTCCAAAGTCTCAATTTTTCTTCTTTGCATTCGTGATTTACCAAATCCCTAATTTTCTTTTCGAGATTCCCTTGATTAGTTGAGAAGATTTTAAAGAAGGGCTTTAGAAAGATGTCTGACAAAGTAACATAGAAGTAAATTAATAAAAAGACAAAAATACCCTTTGATGGGATCAAAGAAGGCAACAAGTTATCAATGGCTTGATGTATGTTGATGAGAGGCTAAGGGAAATTTCGAGATCAAATAGAGTGAATGAAGCCATGCAATAGCTTGTTCAAGCTACGGAGTCTAATAGGGTGAAGTTAACAAGCCAAAGATCGCAAGCCATAAGCTCATGCGGTCGCATAGTGCTGGGACACGATTTTTCAAATTTTGTTTAGACTTCTATTTTAGTTAAAACTATTTTATGGTATCTTTTTTATATACATTTAAGGAGTAATTCCACTTTTAACTAGGTTTTACATATTCTATAAATATAGAATTATTCTTTTCATTGTAAAAATATACAATTTGAGAGTTATTATTATAAGGCATATTGCTTTCAACTCGTTCTTCATTGAATTAATTTCGAACTTCTCAAAATTTAAATTCTTGTGGTGTTAAACTATTTAAGTAAGGTTTATAAGTTTTGTGATCACTGGTCAATATATTGTTGGCGATTGTTTTGATTCTTTGGTTCAAAAATTTATTAGGTTGAGCTTTTTAAACGTTGATTCTTGACTTTCTTGGATTTGATCTAATCTGTCATGGATTTGGTAGCTTCAATTGCTAATTGGGTTCATTAGTTGGTATCAGAGCTTTGACTCCAAAAATCAAGGTTATATAATTTAACTCCTTATTTGTTTTGGTTTGAGTTTTCATCTTCGCTCTTCATCTTTTGAGTCATTTAATCCAATTAAAATACCAAAAAATTAAAGTTATTTGTGTGCTAAATTAGTGCTCAAATCAATTCATTTTTGCGCATTTAGTAAAAAAAATTGAAATTTACAAAAAAAAAAAAAAAGAGGTGTCCAGACACTTTCTTGAATTTATCCTTGGCATTTCCATTCAAAGTTCAAATTCCTACTTTCTTGAATCATTCTAGATCATTTTAATTACTCAATTCTTTGTTTGAACTCCACAAAGGTTGAGTTTTTTTTTTTACTTTCTTGAATTTATCCTTGGCATTTCCATTCAAAGTTCAAATTCCTACTTTCTTGAATCATTCTAGATCATTTTAATTACTCAATTCTTTGTTTGAACTCCACAAAGGTTGAGTTTTTTTTTTATTGAAATCGAATTGATTCTTTGAAGTACTTGTAAGGAAGCCTTACTTGCTAATTTCCGTAGGGTACCTCCTAGAAAATCTCCTAACACGTGAAGGCAAGGTAGGGGATTCTATAGTGGATATTGGTGGTGAAAATGAAGGGAGTGGTGGAATTGATGATGATGCATTAGTGGAGGCCGAAATAGGAAGGATGAGGACAGGACATAGGCATGATAGAATATGGGCAATAATAAAATGTCAATTCCATTATTCAAAGGAAAGAGCGATCCGAAGGAATATTTGGAGTGGGAGAAGAAGATGGAGCTTATATTTGATTGTCATAATTACTCAAACAAGAAAAATATAAAATTTGTTGTCATTAAGTTTACTGATTGTGCTATCATTTGGTAGAATCAATAAACAACATCTAGCAAGAGGAATCATGATAGGCATATTGCCACATGGGGAGAATTGAAGGCTATCATGAGGAAGAGATTTGTTCCTAAGTATTATTATAGGGGTCTTTATCAAATATTACAAAGCCTTTATCGAAGATCTAGGAGTGTGGAGGATTATCACAAGGAGATGGAGATTGCCATGATTAGAGCGATTATTGAGGAGGATCGGGAGGCCACCATGGCCCGATTTTTGAATGGTTTGATTAAGGAGATAGTAATGTGGTAGAATTACATTACTATGTGGAATTGAAAGACATGTTACATGTAGCTATGAAGGTGGAGAGGCAATTGAAGAGGAAGGGGACAACTAGATATACATCGAGTTCTAACTCTTCTTGAAAATTGAAATGGAATGATAATAGAAGTTATGTGGCTATTTCGAGTAGTAAGACCAAACCATCAAGGGTAAAGAAGGAAGTTTCTAGCAAAATTATACCTAAAATGGATTCCCAGTCTTCTAAGAATCAGGATATCAAATGCTTTAGGTGTTTGGGATTGAGCCAGGATATCAAATGCTTTAGGTGTTTGGGATTGAGCCATCGGGATATCAAATGCTTTAGGTGTTTGGGATTGAGCCACATTGCTTCTCAATGTCCAAATAAAACGGCAATGATCTTGCGTGACAATGTAGAAGTAGTGAGTGATGGTGATGGTGATGGTATGCCTGCATTAGTGATGCTAGTGATGGTGATGGAGTAGAGAACCAACTAGGAGGTCAGTTACTTGTGGTGATGCATGCTCTCAATACGCAAATTAAATTAGATGATGTGGAATAGCAATGGGAGATCATCTTTCATACTAGATACCATGTCGAGTATGTAGTTTGATTATTGATGGGGTAGTTTACTAATATTGCTAGTACTACACTTGTTGAGAAATTAGGATTGCCTACGATAAAATATCATAAACCTTATAAATTGCAATGGTTAGATGAATGTAGGGAGATTAGGGTATGTAGGCAAGTTTTGGTGAATTTCTCAATTGGGAGATATAGTGATGAAGTGATGTAGTTCCTACGTATGCTGGACACATTTTGTTGAGAATTCCATGATAGTATGATAGGAAGGTGAAACATGATGGATTGAAGGATATGTAAAACTTTGTAAAAGACGGGAAAGCTGTTACTCTTGTACCATTAACACCACAATAGATCTATGATAATCAATTGAGATTGAGAGGTAAAGAAGAAAGAAATACAAAGAATGGTAAAAGAAGAGTATGAGAGAAGATGATGCGGTGGCTAATTATGAGAAAAAAGAGCACAGTCATAAGAGATAAAAGAAAGAGAATCTTTTGAAATTAGAGAAAAAATTAAAAGTGAGTTTCTATGAAAAAAAATAATGAGACTGAGAAGGCTTTAGTGAGAACTAACAAACCCCTTCCCATTTGGATATTTCCTAATTTAGTGGGCTACCACCCATTGAGTATCCAATTGATTCAATGCAAATGGAGAATTTGATGAGCATTAAAGGAGAAGCCTTCGACTATGGCTTGGTAAAGAATCAATACCTCATACATAGGTTAGATGATGGTCTAGCGTGTAGTAATATTTTTTTCACATGGGGCAAGTATTTTTACACATATTAATGCATCTAATATTTTTATGAGAGTAAAATAAGTCATTTTTGACATGCATTCATAGGCAATCAATTACTAGTTATTGATATTCTAGTATGTTGCAAGAAATTTATTAAGCATGATAGACAATTGGGGTGAATTGTTGGTGATTTGAGGCACGAAGATATATATTTCAATCTTGAAGTTCTTAATTATTTTAATTCGCATTTATGGAATATGTTGAGAACCAATTTAGTATCATCTACTACTTCTACTACACGTTTTGATAAGGTTTATGGTTTAAATATGTTAACTTTGTTTGGTTTAATTCGTTTAACTATTATTGTAACTGGTAGTTTAGATGGAAAGTAGAGGATTGAATTATATGCATTTGAATGTAGCAAAAGGAAGAGGCGTAAATTATTCAAATCAAGTGATTGGGTTTGGGTGCTTAGGCAAAAATGACTTGTTTGAATGCAAAGAAGATCAAGATTTCATCATAAAGGAGAAGGACCATTCCACGTCATTGGAAGGTTTGAAAACAATTACTACAATTTGGATCTTCCAAATAAGTTTGTGAAAATTTACATTTTTCATTGTTTCTTATCTTCCTCTTTTTGATGCAGGTACATACTCGAGGTCAAATCATTCATAAGAGGGAGCGAATGATATGATCCAAGGAAGGAAACAAGCTATCAAATCAATGTATGTTGAGGAGAGGCTAAGGGCAAGTTCGAGATCAAATAGAGTCAATAAAGTCATGCGATCACTTGTTCAAGCTATGGAATCTAAGAGGGTGAAGTTAAGAAGCCAAAGACCAAGTTTGATGTTGGGCATGGGAGCGAAAACAAGTTGGAATGCACTAGAATCAAGAACTCAAACTTGGAGGCAAGACGTATTCCTATGCGACTACATAGCACAAACATGGGTGTGGCTGCATGCACCTATACCGAGATCAAGTTGAAGGCTGTTGAATGGCCTAGGCGACCACAAGCCATAAGCCCATGCAGCCGCATAGTGCAAACTGGGACGCGAATTTCCAATTTTTGTTTAGACTTTTATTTTAGATAACACTCTTTTTTGGTATCCTTTAGGAAAAAAATTCATTTTTAGCTAGGTTTTATGAATTCCATATAAATAGGATTATTCTTTTCATTGTAAAAATACACAATTTGAGATATTATTGTAAGGCATATTACTTTCAACTCGTTCTTTATTGAATTAATTCCGAACTTTTCAAGAATGAAATTCTTGTGACATTCAACAATTTGAATAAGGTTTATAAGTTTTGTGGTCACGAGATCAAGATATTGTTAGGTTCAATAATTTATTGGGTCGAGCTTTTCAAACCTTGATTCTTGACTTTGATCTAATATGTTGTGTGTTTCATAACTTCAATTGCGAAGCGAATTCACATCACCCTTAATAGTTAGCTGCTCGGAATTTGACCATCTATCAAGTGCAAAAATAAGAAGAATCAATATTTGGGGACCACAGCTGCCACTTAACCAAAAATTCAATGTTCATAACCTTTTACAAGATTCGGGAACGAAAATTAGATGGACTTGTACTTGACGGGCCCACTAATTATCTGATGTAAGTAAGAACTTCAATGTACAGAATCAGAAAAATCGAAGTTCAAACAGCGAAAGTAAAGAATTTTTGAAGGAAAATCTGGAGCAAAAAGTTCAAAATAAGAAAAATATCTATAATATGGAAAAGAAAAAAAATATGAAAGCACCAGAAGTTGGTACCAAGCACATTAAAATTTCTTGGATTTTCCTTTACTGAAATTTGAATTTTTTGTAAATGCAATGCCACATTTTGGAAATATTGCATGTATTAAATATTTCATAGAATCCATAATTTGGTTGCGTTAATCTGTCATCTTTTGAGTAAATTCTTGGCTGTCAAGTTTTGGTTTGTACCATCATTCATTTACTTCTTCTACTGATTTTCTATTGCATTAGCATTATTTCGTCATTCACTTCTTGTATTTCTCTTTGTTTTCTGGGTTTTCGAGGGAAAGAGTAAATGGTTGCTTCATCTTCCAGTTTGCAAGAATAAAGAATTTCTTTAAATTTGGCTCCTGCTTTATTCTTTGAGAGGAGGCTGAGGAGCAGTTAAACACATGTGATTCAGCCTGGGAAAGCTCTTGAGCTCTCGTATACCAACGAAGAGCTCTTGTAACAATTCAATGTAAGCCTTATATTTCTGTCACAACAATCCAGATGAATTTTTCTGTTTGGCCAACATAAGGATTTTGCTTGGCTAAATTTCATTTTTTATGAATACACAATGAAGTGTTTGATTCTTCTCATAGATGATTTTCTGTTGATTATTCATGAAATGTTACTGGTGGCACTTAATGATTTTGCTTTAAGGGGTGGTTGGAGAAGGGAAAATCTTTGATGATTGATGATTTCTTTTTATAAACTGAGTTTTGATTTGAATTTATGGATGATTCTATTTTTATTTAATTGCAAAGCATGAGAATCTGAAGTTAATTCTTTTGACAACTAAACTCTTTGTTGATTGTCTTTTTATTATTTGAGATCCATATGTGCTTGATTTCAGTTTATGGATGATTTAGCTACAGTTGTTTAATTGCAAAGGATTAGAATTTGAAGTTAAAGGATTCTTTTGATAATTAAACTCTTTGTGGGTTGATGATGTCCAAAATTTCTCATTCATTAAGTGGTTCCTTTAGTGTGAATACTTGTTGGTTTAGAAGTGGTAGCCTCACTGGAGTTATGATGTTATTGAAGTTCAAAACATAAGAAAATTTTGAGGGATATGGCTACATTAAGTATAAGTTTGGCCATGTTATCACTGACGGAGAAAAGAAGCTACAACTAGGTTTGTTTCGTTGATGGCCAGACATTCTAAAAGGGGGTCATTTTCATTGTGTTGTTTTGTCGATTTATGCAAACTTAGAAGAAGTGGTGAACTGTGGAGGAGGTACGGGGTAACAGCAGCCTTTACTAAATACTGTAAATTTCCTCACAACTCTCAACATCAGTGTAGGAAGAAGTGCTTCGATCAAATCTCAACATAGATGTTTGATAATAAAAAGAATGTTGATCTTATCTTTTTAGTATTTTGAAAAGTCATTACCCTTTGTGTCATTAACTGTTTTTCTTCTTTTTTAGATAATGTTTATGTCCACTGTAACATAAATGAATTTTCTGGTTTTTGTTGGGCATATAGAAATTAGATGATCTATTGTCGAAAGTGAAACAAGAGAAAGACGAAATGAAAAAGGTGGTGTGTTTTGCCAAGAAGGCACTGGTGAAACTTCTGGGACATGGAGAAATGGATGTCAAGATTCCCGTGACATCGTACCTCACTGAGATAATGAGAATAACAGCCCCTAATGAGCCTTTAAAGGATGATAGCATGAAGGTACTTAACATCTATCGATATGTGCCATTTCTTCTTAGTAATCACATGAAATTGTTGATGCGCAATTGATATATTTTGTATACAATTATTGTACAGATAGAATGATATTGTGCCTCACTGAGCTAATGAGAATAACAGTTATGTTTGTAAGATGGGCTGGGCTCTCTCAAAATGGACAGTACATAAGTTAACGGCTTGGGCACGAAGGTCGAGTCGTTACAACTTTGTGGCATTTAAGAACTTCTGGAACAACTCCACAAGTAGTGCATCTAACTCCAGATCCCACATCACCACACATAAATTCATGTCTACAAACACCTTAAGAATGGAAAGAGCCTTCAAGATTTCCGTGACATCGCGCCTCATTGAGATATGAGAATAACAGCCCCTAATGAGCCTTTAAAGGATGAAAACATGAAGGTACCTAACATCTATCGATTTCTGACATTTCCTCTTAGTAATCACATGAAATCGTTGATGCACAATTGATATATTTTGCATACAATTGTTGCACAGAAATACTTTCAATTGGCTGTGATGGTATTTGGAAAATTGTCACGCATGGATGGTCATGGCTATTTGAAGGCTCTTTCAATGCTTAAGGTGTTTGCAGAAGTGAATTTATGCATGGTGATATGGGATCTGGAGTTAGATGCACTAGTGGGGTTGTTCCAGAAGTTCTTAAATACCACAAAGTATGTTGTAAAAACCCGACTTCTGTGCACAAATCGTTAACTTATGTATTGTCCGCTTTGAGAGGGTATCTTTCCTCTTACCCCTCATGAATTTCTTGGTTTTTCAACCATAAACACTTCATCTTGTGCTCGGAACATCTAAGATGGTGGAAAAAGTGATAATTGTTTTTTTATTCTATCATGACATGAAGTATATATAGACCAATCAATGCTCATTTATGTGTTTCCTTGAAATGCTTGCTTATTTCAGTCCAAACTTTATAAACTTGATCATGTTTAAGGAAAAACTATACATGCAATTATCTATTAGCTATAAAAATCTCAATTAAAGGAAATTAAATTAAACAATGATTGTAGTGACCTTTGATTGTGTCTGTTTATGATTTGGAATCAACAATATTTCCAACACCACCTCTTTCAGATGGAAGATGCCCCCAACAAGAGCTTTGGTACCATCATGTGCTTGCTAGCTGATTATGAGAACGACCAAACTCAGTAGAAATAATTCCTTTATGTACTTTTTGCAAACTAGATGACGGGATATTTCTACATGTATAATTTGTTCATGAACTCAAGTCATTACCTTAAGAACTTATCAACCATGAAATCTTTTATCTAGATAGGATAAGAGCAAATGCGCTCTCTATTGTCTAATGTGAGATTGGCTGCTGAATGCAATACCAAAATCTTCAAGTAAATAAAGTACCCATCTTACTTCACATTACTCCATCATAGAAACCGAAGAATTTCCAATCAGCAAAAATGCTTGTGATAGAATGTTGAGAATGGGTATGTTGATAAGTCACTAAAGCATAGCCAAGTGATAAGAACTATATGCAAAAAGAAGGATTCCTTAAACACGTCAACCATTCCCTTTAGGTAATGTAAGAATCTCCAATTAGCATAAAATGCACTGTGAAGTCTTGAAGACTCAACTTCATATTCTATATTATGAGTGTTTTTAAGTGACCTGTGCTAAGGAGACCGAACTTTTCAAGCAAATCAAGGAAAACTTATCATTGGCCGACATAAATTCCATTTTTTAAGTGCACAAAAGGAGAGAGTGTATCAAATTGTTCGCAAGGGCAATGTTGATCCTTTGCACCAGGGATCTCAAATGGACCCCTACACCCTAAGAGAGCTGCCAGCTCCAGCTACTCTCTATGTATGACCCATACTAAATCTGATCAAATGTCCATCCCAACCCCTCTACGTTCTTGACATCCAATCTTTATCACTCTAGTCTTTAGTGGCATGTTTCAATCATCTTATCCATTACTTAGGAAAAGTGAGCCTTAGGTACAACTCCAATATCAAGGAAGTATTTCTCATATTCAAGGTCCCTTACTTTATACCTACTTTCAATGTGAAATAAATAACTAACATATAAGGGAATGTACTACTTCTTTTATCAAGGTTCATTTTTTTAAGATAGAGTCTCAAGTCTTAATATGCTATAAGTTCTCATTAAATTCAAATGAGCAATTGAAGTTGCAGACTCAAACAAGCACTAGATGTTCTTGAACGAGTCACCATCTTGTATGTATGTTAAGTGATAAATTTTAAAGATGAAATAAATAGCTTATATATAAGGATTTGGACTACTCTTAAAAATGTTGTACTTTTAAGATGGAAAACCAAATCTTTATAAGCTAGTAAGCTTTGCAAACCATTGACCTAATCCTTGATTCAAGCTATATAGAGACTTCTTGAGTTTACAAAACCGTATACTAATTTCTAGATTTTTAAAACCCCATGGGCAGCTACATGCAATCTTTTTCTACTGAATCTCTATGCAAGAAAGAATGACTTAAGTTGGCAAAGATCCTAATTTTTAACTGCTAAAAGTGATAGTAGAGTTCTTACTAGATTAACTGATGGTGCAAATGGTCATAACTTTAGCTACCAAATGAGCTTTCTAATGGTCAATAGTGCCAATGGGTACATTTTTTATTTTAAACATCCATGTACAACCTATAGTCTTCTGTAAAGAAGGGAGTACCCAAGCGTAATGGTCCTCTAAAGCTTTAAATTCTTTTCCTATGCCTCTCTCCATTTCGTATCAATCATTGCCTGTTTAAGAAAGATAGTGAGAGGAAAAGATTTATCTTTGTGTGAGAAGTACTTATAGATCAAGAACCTTGAAATACGGAACTAACATGACACTTATCTAAGTCACCAAAAGTGGCTTTTATTGGTATTATTATGAATTTGATACTTAATTATTTGTGCTTTTTAATCATAGGAGAAAACTCGGATTGGAGTGAATATTGATAAAGAAGCAAGAAATTGGAAAAAATCTACGACTTTGGGATCAAATTTCGCACGTTAGAAATCCAAGGATTGACTTGCACGCTTTGGAAAAAATATAAAGCATTGAACGCAATTATAAATATTGAGGGTGGCAGGAGAGTTGGATGAAAATCAAAATTGGGCTTGGACCAATTGAAAAAGGCATGGAATTGGATGGGAATCAAAATTACGAGGAATTAGACTCATTTTGGACTACAAAAGCTGGAGGCAGAAACAAGGAAAGTGGAAGGAGAATTACTTATAGAGTCCTATTGGGATGCAAACAGGTGGCTGGGAAAAAAATCAAATAAAAATGGAGAGAAAACACACACACACACACACACAGCACTCACGGACGTTAGAAGGCATAAATATATTTTCCAAATTTTGTTCAATTATTGAATCGGGAATTTGTGTGAGGATTTGGAGAATTAATCACATTCCGTCAAATTTACCGGGAGATTTATGTTACGCTAGGAATAAAAGGAAGAATAATTGTTGGCATTCGTTGGCAAACATCAACAATAATTTGGAGGATTGTTATCTTGTTTATTTAAATTAAACTTGGTGACGTCGTTTAAATTTATTTGTTTAATTCCAACATTATGAGTGACTAAATATTTTCATGCTAGGATTAACGATGTAGCTTAGGGTTTGTTTAATTCAAAGATTTCATGCTGCTTTAATGCATGTTGATTATTTATTGTGTTATTAATGCTTCAATTGGCTATGCAACAATTGATTGGTTTAAGGATAGTACTAAAATCGAGAGGTGGTGTATGACTCTAACTCGTGCAATAAATAACATAGGTATTATTACAGATCAAGAGATAACTATAGGCTATGCGATCCATATAGAATTTCTGTAAGTTGGAGCATTCATATGTGTGTGAAATAACATAGAAATATATTAAGTTCGAGCATATGAATATAATTAGTTTTGCTTCAGAGAGATTACTAGCTACATTAGGTTAATTCAATTGATGGCACGTATGAAAGGGGCTTAATGAATTGGAATAAGATGAATGTTAAACAACCTTGGTGAAATCACAAATCCTAATTACCTAACGTCATAATCTTCTTAATCGTGTTAATTTGATTTCGTTATTTAATTTAGTAGATTTTAGTTACAAAACAAACTTTGATTTGAACCGTTTCACTTAAATTGAAGCAAGGTTAGTTTAAAAGTGGATAGTAGATGGTAGTCTATGTGCGACAATACTTCGACTTCATAAATCCACTTTATTAGTTGTTATGATGTGAACGCTTGCGGAATTAAACGATCATAACCAATTATTGGAGTTTGAAAATTCCCAGACCTCGAAATTGCGATAATCATTCTTCAAGATCCAACCACGCTAGTTTTTGTGGAGATAGCAATCCATGCATGCTATGGGATAATCCAGGAAGTTACCATATCATCACATTGCTTTCAAAACGCAAAATTTAGGATTTCTCGAGTGAAGGTTTGGAAATGGTCATTCACAAATCCAGATTTGTCCTTTGCACTTGAGCTTTCGGTACAACTTCGCTCCACATTATGTAGTTTCTCTCCATTTAGTAGAGAAGACATAAGAACTTTGTGGATTATCTTAAGGATGCAAGGAGAAAAACTCTTGGTGTACTTATCATTCATAACTGCTTTCTCCATGACTGCAGACATCCTAAAGAATTTATAAAACAAAAGAAATTAGGTTTTAATAGATATAGGGTTCTTTACTTAAAATAATTGTGCAGAGAATAATACAAGATATTGTGAAGTTCTGTACAAGGAAAAACTATAATGCAATTATCGCTTAGCTATACAAATCTCAATTAAAGGAAACCAAAAACAAGGAATGATTGTAGTGATCCTTGATTGTATCTAATCTGATATGGTTTGTGATCAACAGTATTTCCAACAATCCTTCAAATATTTTCCCATCAAATGGAACCATGGGGTCAATCAGTCATTCTTGCTTAAAAAGGGTTTATAGGAAGGCATATTTTTAGGAGCATCTACAAAGATGACCATGATATCCGGTGGAGAATATGATTGTATTTCTGTAAGAAAAATTACTTAAAAGATAAAAATTACTTTTTTTTTTTTAATATCAATTATCAAGGGATCCTACTTTCAAAGTGAAAAAATGAAAACTTTATATCACCGTGTCTGGCAGATAGGGTAATGTGTTTATGTCATATTCTACGATTTCTACGGATTTTTTTACTTTTGGAACATTAATATTTCCTTGTCTAAATAAAGTTAAACCAATTTGCTAGTAAAGGTTTACCATTCCAAACTGCAAATGTCAATGTTGAACTTCCAGCCTGTCATGCTGAACTATCCCGATTAGATCATATATATTTATACTAGTATGTCTTCACGTCTGAAAAATTGTTTTCATGCTTGTTAAGGCTAGAAGATTGTAAAAAGTGTCTTGTTTTCTCAAAGTTTACTATCTCGCTGATGAATAAGTTGCAGTTGTTCAAATGTTGTTGAAGCTCTTGAGATCTGTTGTTAAACTGTTGTGAGTTAGGTTGACTGGTCATTAAAAATGGCATTAGGCTCAATATTATGGGGAAAAGTGTGCTAATGAGGATGCTGGACCCCAAGTTTGGACTCTAGGATCCCACATCATGCATAGAAGGGAAGGTTGTGCATTATAAATAACCACCATTGAGGCCTTTCCCATGTGGGCCAAAACTTTGCAGGTGATTTGAGATGAGCCCAAACCTGACAATAGTCGAGTGTAGTTGATTGATTTGTTGAACTTTCTCAAGTTTTCTTTTAAATTTTTCTCTTGTGGTGTCAGTAATAATTTCTTTTCATTTATTTAGTCTCATGATACATACATTAACATTATATATCATTTTTTCCATATGTTTGTATCTTATTATTGCTTTGGCATAACTTGTCTACATATTTTCATTTTTGCTTCTAGTTTAGCAACTCTTATGTTAAATTTTGATGTGTATTTGAACTCATACATGGTGATGAAAATTCCTATATTACAATTTAGGCTACATGATCATTTTATACCAGTGTTTCCTTAAATAAATTTTTCTTCAAAAACTATTCAAATTGGAGTGTAATTCTACACTCCAATTTTATTTCTAGATATGAATCAAGATGTGGCAACAATAGTTTCTGTATTATCTCATGTTTGGATAGCTACATTATTATGGATTTTGTTAATGCTACTTCATTGAACAGTAGAGTATAAGTAGTAAGGAATAAATGTAGAGTATTTATGTTGAATTCCAGTTATCAATTCTGATGGTTTATATACGTCAGTAACAATCCTTTTTTGGTTTTGTGTGGTTCTCCCAGGATGCAGCAGAGCTTCAAGCAGCTATTTCTGGTCTTGGAGAAGTTGGTCCATCTGACAGTGAAAATTACTTGTGAACAGGGATGAGGGCCATGTGAGGAATGAAGAAAATTTTAATTCAAATTCATAAAAAATATTACATATTGATTGGATCAATCAGCAGACGAGTCTAGATGTCAAGATGCAAGGACGTGAGAATGTTCCCTATGTGAAGAAAAGGGATAGGATACCCAATTCTAAGCTGAGATTAGAGGAGGGATACGATTTTTAATGGCTGTTTGTTGAAAAATCTCATTCGAAAAAGACTTGTACTAACAAGGTATGACTTGATTATCATTTTCAATTTATCTAATTATATTGAATGGCTAGAAATCAATCATATGGTTCCCTAAATTTGTTGGGGACATAAATTTGACAATGAACAAAGATGGATGACTTTTAATGCAATTAAAAAGTGATACAACTATAAAATAATGTGGTGGCAGTAAAATTACCTATAACCTTTTCTTCCTTCAAGTAGAATTTAGAAATCTTTTAAGATGCATCATTCATAGTTTCCAAAAAATGGAAATTTTACTTGCTGCGCTTCGAGTAATAACAATTGTTATTAACCAACCTATTCATGACCAACTGCCCAGGTCTCCATTCCTAAATCACCTAAACTCCATTAATTCCTTCTCACCCCTCTCCCAACTACCTGTGATGGTAGATTCAGAACAGAAATCGCATATGCATGGTTAGTAAAGAGCAATAGGTTACCGAATAAATTCAGATGAATACATGAAAATAATTATTTATGATTTGTTGAAAACTAAATTTAAATAAATAATCGTGTCCTATCTCTTACAATTTTAAGCTTTTGGATGACATGGTTCAAATAATTATACTACCAAATAATTTTGTGCGTGAAAGACCTTTGATGTAAATAAGTTTGTCCTGCATGTGAAAGGCTATGGTCAAGACTTGACTGAAATAAAGAAATATATTTCTGCTTTAATGCTTAACCCTTTATACAAAGTGGTTCCCACGTGATTGCTTATTATATCTGTGATAGTAATATTCCTCATTTGTTTTGTGTGGTTCTAAAAGAATGCTATAAAGCTTCAAGCAGCCCTGATGGTCACAGAGACGTCGGTCAATTTCTACCATCCAAATAACCGATGAACAAGAACACATTTGATGTGAGGAATAAAGAAAGGTACGCAAATTCAACAAAAATATTACACCATTGTGATCAAATCAACATGCCAATCTATTTAGATGCAACAAAGAAAGTAGCTAAGGATGTTTCTGCTGTGAAGAACAGGGATGGGAGATCTAGTTATCTGCTAAAGCCAGAGAAGGATATAATCTTTCATGGCTGCCAGTTCAAAAATCTCATACTACATAGAGCTGCACAAAGAAAAAGTTATGTCTTAGTTATCGTTGTCTAGAATATCTGATAACGTCGTTACATGTTTAATTATCCCTACTATAATTCAATAAAATGAGTAAATATTTTATCTATTGCCTCGCAGTTTTTGGTCAATAACTACTTTCCTGTTCTACGCAAATTTATTACGATGATGTCAAGAAAATGCACATTTGGTAATGGATTAATCGGATTAAATGTGTTTTAGACCCCATTTAATTATTTGGCAAACGTCTGAAATAGTAGGTTGATATTCTTATTCCGAAACATGTATGAGGAGCTATAAAAGGGTAGTATAAGAGAACTAATAAAGGAAAAAATATTTACTTCATCCTCGCTATCCATCCATTTCTAGGAGAACCAATTACAATAAAAAATAAAATCAAGTCCATCAAGAAGGTCCAATAATAACAATACTAAATACACATCCTATACCATTCCGGGAAATAATGCTTTCTCCTTATAACAGTCCTCCTCAAACTGGCGTGTAAAAATTCTTCATGCTCAGCTTGTTTATAATAGTGAAATTGATCTTTAATTGTGGAATCCGGGCTCTGTTTAAACTTACTAATATCAATCAACAATCAATCAATCAACTCCAACCCACAACTTCTCTCACTTTGGTTGCCACTTCTAATGTACCCACAAGTAACACAAGTATGGTGGTGTTTGCAAAGCCACAAAGGCAAAGAGAAAACAATTGAGGCAAAGGCACAAAGAAGAGGGAACGAGGCAGCCACAGTTTTCTCTAAAAAAACCACAAAGCACACACACGGTTTTGCAATGGTATTGAAGTGGATATATATAGGTTAGTTTAGGTTACAACAACTTGGGCCAATATTATCCAACAAATGGGCCAACACAGAGATAAATGGGCCAACACATTAGAAAGGCCATCCAAGAGGTATAGTGGCCATGAGTAATGTTAACTAATTAAGTTGCTTCCAATGACGTGAGTTATTTTCAGATTGAGCGTATAAATTGATTGTGTTGATAGTTATTTCACTCATCAGCCGAGGCCTATGAAATATAATCGAAACTGTTTAACATCATTGTCCGGGATTTATTATGTATCAAAACCCAGCATGTATGACAAGGCTTAGCTGACAGTCTCTTTGATATATGCAAGTCGTTTCTCTTTGAGACACTGGGAATGCAAACGAGCTCATGTACTTTTCAATTTTTCTTTCATGAAGTTTATCCAGTTCGATATGCTTGGTTGTCATATTGGACAGGAACATGCTCTGTATTTATTACAGATTTTTTTGTCACAATAGTGTCATTTGTCCTTCCCAATTCACATTAACATCTGAGAGGATTATTTTATCCGTAGCAATTCACAGATACCACGTGCAGTAACTCAAAATTCTGATTCTGCACTAGACCTTGCTACCATTCACTGCTTCTTATCAGAGTCCCTTGCAATACTTAAAATATGGAGTATTTACCAGCTTGGGCAATAGAACAAGAACATTTTTGATATTATCTCTGTAGTCATTGTCGTTTTCGCAGTTCTGAGTTGAAGTTCAGCAGGAGCAGGAGTCTTGTCCTCTGTTGCCAAGTTTGCTTGAAAGCCTCTATACCTGGATCCTCGTGTCCTTTACCCCAAAGTTTTCCAATAAAGAAGGGGTTGCCATGGCAATAGCTGCTCCAGTAAGCACACTTTCTCTTTTTCTCCTACATAGCCTTCCAAACATCCCTAGACTTGACTCAATCTTTTAAAAGTTGTAGTGTATATACACTTGCATTATTGTGCTGGAGGACAACATGAGGATGGCTTCCCAGGACTTTTACCTTTGGAACCATCATACATGTACTGGGAAAGAAAACTTTCATAAACAAAAGAAAAACATAATATTTTCTTAACGTGTGAAGATTTAAAATTAGTTTTAAGAAAAATACAATGAACATTATCTAAATCCTTAACTACATAATTTATTTTTTCTTTTTCACCACGCAAGCACAATCCACCTTCAATCGCCTCAAACCCACCTTTTTGTTGCCTATAAAATATTTAACATATACATGTAAGACATAAATCTTAGTAAATGAGTAATAATGAATTATATTTCATATTTAAATGCGGAAAATCATAACATAAAAATGGAGACATGAGAATTAAAATCCGAACTTTGTGGCTATAATTCCCGAGTGTAGCACTACAAAACTACGATCCTTTGAATTTACACATATAGAACCCATATCATAATCATAACTTGGATTTCCTTATCATCATATTCATAACATAAATTTCCGTAATTCAATTATTGAAAAAATGATTCATACTACTATACTTACAGTTGTATGGAAGAAGATAAAGGTAAATCGAAGAATTTGTCTTATTAGACTTTCACTCCAAAATTTCATTGACACCATGCATGCTAAACTTTGTAATGTGAAAATGTATATGTTAGGTTTGTGACAAAATTCTATGTGATTTAGAAGTTTATTGCATGAAAGTATCTCGTTTAATCTTAGTTTTGAAGTCTAGTTTGATTAGGAATAAAATTTAATGGTGTTTTGGGAGTTTGATTGAATTAAGGACTTATTATTTATCTTGGACTCCACAACTTAGAGATTTGACTTCTATAAATACTCTATAAGGTATAGACACTTAATAAGGGTGAAAACAAAAGACTCAAGAGATTATAACAATTAGATCGTTGTTGTATATATTAGAAACAAGAGAGAATTGTTTAAATTAGATTGAGATGATCAAATCTTGTAAGACAATTGTTTGTTTGTTGGTATAATAAATTCTCCTCTTCCATAATTTTCTTGATTGTTGTGTGATCCATTAAATTTCTTATTGTTCATATTTTGCGTCTTTAATTATTTGGCCGGTTTCTCAACAATTGATATCAAAACGTTCTTGATATCGAATTAGTTCATAACACTATATGTGAAAGATGAGTTGAGAAGAAGAGAGATATAAAGTATAACATAAGTTGTGTGTGAGTGCAATGAATAAGTATTTCTAAGGTTCGACCCATTTACCTATTTTTGGTACTAGCATTCATTTATTTATTAATGCCATACATTTTTTCATATAGAGTGTAATCAATTATTCAACTAATTACCCAATCAACTATATTAGTAAATATATAATTGCTTCTAATAAGGTTCCATATAATTAAACATTTGATTTAAATTTACCTACACACACTCTCTCTATATAGCTTTGTATATATATTTATATAAGAATTAAATCCTCATAATTTATGTCAAGTTACCTAATTCACATTTAATCAAAGTAGAAATTAAGTTACCTTTCATAATCTAAATAAATAAATCCCATAATCTCTTCCTTATCTAGACATGGCAATTTTGTGATCATTTCTTTACCAAATTTTAAAATTCAAAAAGTGCACACTGGGTTCTTCAACTATGTAAATTTATCAATTTGTTCCCTTAGCTTTCGTCAATGACTATACAGAAGCTTCAGGATAATATAATTTACCCTTCTTAAAATAAATTTTTGTCCTTGAAAATTACCTTAGATATCATTATCAAACAGCTGGGGATACTTTGATCCCATTTCATCCTCTTGTTCCTAAATGACCCCCTCCACTTAATGATGTTGCCATAACACTTTAACCAACGGTATCTCTTTAGTGCAAAACTTATGTACTTTCTGAGCTATGACGTATATTGGTGCTTCTTCATAACTCAAGTTTAGTTGAATACCTAACGGTTGATGTTTCACTACATGAGTTTGGTCATGGATATAATTTATGAGCATTGATAATTGTGTACTGCTGAAAGCTTTGTGACAAAGTTAACTAGAATGCAGAATTTCCAATCAACTTTAAAATTTCAAAAGTGCCAATATATCTTGGTTTGAGGTTACCCATCTTATCAAATCTTAGTACTCCCTTAATGGGTATAACCTTTAAAATTATTTTATCTCCCGTCGCAAATTCCAAGTTTTATGTCCTTTATCTACATAATTTTTCTATCTATCTTGAGCCTTCTTCATCCTAACTCAAACCTTTTAAATTTCTTGTGTTGTCTGCTCCACAATTTCTAGGCCCAAGATCTTACGTTCACCAACTTCATCCCTATGAATAGGCGATCAACATTTCCTCCCATACAAATCCTCATAAGGTGCCATGCCAATGGAGACATTGTAGCTATTGTTGTTTGCAAACTCAATTGTGTGTTCATACTGTCCATTCCTTTGAGTATGGCAAGTTGTACTAAAGTTCAATTTAGTTTCCATAGCTCGATGTAAAGTCTTCCAAAAGTTCTATGTGGACCTTGGGTCCTTATCAGATACAACTAAAACTAAGACGCCATACAGTCTCACTACTTCTTTAACATATAATTGTCCAAATTGATCCATAGAAAAATGTCATGCGAATAGGTAAGAAATGAGCAGACTTGGTAAATCAATCGACAATCACCCAAATAGCCTCGTGTCCTTTTACTAACTTCAAAAAACCTACAACAAAGTCCATTGTCACATGTTCCCATTTCCATTCTGGAACCTTCTTGGAATGAAAAAAATTCTATCTCACTTTGATCACCAAAATAATCAATATGAATTATTCATTTACAAAAGTTGTAAATCAATTACCTGATGTATTTGTTAACACAAGAAAAGTGACAAAATCATATACTAGAAAAAAATATTTCACCAAAAATTGATGTCCTTGAAGGACAATCTGCTGTAACAAATGAATCCCAAATACGCCAAAAGCGTGATCGACCAGTTGGTTCAAAAGGCTCTGTACCTCGAAAAAGAATAGAGTACAAGAGAGAAAGCAACCAAAACTTCAGAAAAAAAAGTAAGATTAGAAAAGATTGATTAGTCAAATATTGAAATATGGTTCCCGAAAAACCACAAGTGTCCAAAACTAATGAGATTTCAATAAATAATATGTTATCTTATAAATTATGGGAATGAAATAATGTTATTATATACAATATTTTTGCCTTTATCGTGGCTCTTGATATTATGCAAAACAAGGATCTTGAACTACGATTTGTTAAAAACTGTTAACATAGAAATGATTGGCCAAAATGGAAAGAAGCCCGCATGCGGAATTGAATTATTTAGAGAAACGAAAAGTGTTTGGACCTGTAGTTTGATCATAATATTTACTTTTGTTTTAATACCACTTTAGCCTATTATTTAGTTGTTCTTGAGAGTGTTTTAGAACGTGTTAATGTGTGTTTTGATGTTGTTTTATAGGTATGTCAAAGTGGTGAAGAGAGGTGTAGATTGAGTTAAAATGAATGTGTGGAAGAAGACATGAAAACGTGTTAAAATCAAATGCAAAAGAAAATACAGCAGCTAGGTGCTGCAATGCCCAACCATGGAAGGGAGAGAAACCAGCCACCTAGAAGTAGGAGAATAGAGTTGTGGCACCGCAACGCTAGTAAGAGAAACATCGTGGCCCTGCGATGTTGTGATGTCTGAACCGAGTTGCCGTTAAGCGAGAGAAAAGTTTTAAACTCTGTGGATTCTTTTGACGACCCAATCCATCCCCAATTTATCGAAGGCTTGAGAAGACTACAAATATGACCCTAGTGACCACTTTGAAAGGAAGAATTGAAGGGGACAAGATTTAAGAAATTAAGAATGAGGTAAATGCACTTTGGCGAAGATTGATTAAAAAAAATTGTTTTATATTTCTTCTCTTCATGTTATTCTTTATAAATTCTATAGATTTCATGTCTCGTATCATAAACTAAATAATTCTTTTAGGGTTTTATTAATCAAAACTTGAGGATATGATTTGGTTTCTTTTTGTTATTTCTATGAAATTTTCGAATTCCATTTATTTGTGTTGTTTATTTAATACTTTCAATTAGTTGGATGATAATTTGACAATTATATGCTAGTCAATTATGGCACTCAAGAGAGGGGAATTTAGGCTCAATCACAACAATAATACAACCTAGATTTTATGGGTTTCGAAAGAAAGAGTAGAATCTATGAAATTTGTTCCATCTAAGAACCATGATCATAATAAATCTTGATTTTAATTCAGAAAAGAAATATTAGAATTAATTTCTAGGATTAATTTTTACCCGGCGCTAGAGAAAGAGGGTAGAATTACAATAGGGTTCTTGCTTATAAACATGAAATTTGATTTGAGATAACTAGGTTATTAAAAAATCATATTTGATAATTGGGTGAAATCAAACCCTAGGCTCTCCTATATTGATTAATTCGTATAACTTGCATTTATTCGTTGAATTCATCACAATCATCCCTAGTTTAGATAAAACATTGATTTAAAAAAATTCATTCATCTAGATAAAATAGATGTTGGACAATTATAGTACTTAATATAAAATTAAATTACAGTCCCTATGGGTTCGACCCTTTAAATCTATTCATATGTTACAAAACTTGACACCGTACATTTGCAGCATATTTATGTTGTAGAAAACGCATAACAAGTTTTTTGCACCATTTTCGGGGATTGTTTTATTTTTTTTCCTATTATTATTACCAAGTAGATTTTGTTTTAATTTAGATTTATTTTATTTTAATTAGTTTACTTATTCGTTGTTTCAAGGTTATGTAAAGACCGAGAAGCATTGAAAAATTACCCTTTGATCCTGAAATTGAACAAGCTTTCAGATTTTCAAGCAGCATACAAATAAATGAACTCAAAGCATTGTCCAGACGACCATGGAATCAGACCATTCAACAGCTAGCCATTAGAAATTATGTCAGACCAGTGGTCAACAATAACTACTCGAGTATTGCACACCAAACTGTGGCTACAAATAACTTCAAACTGAAGCCAGGATTGAAACACATGGTTCAATAAAGTCAGTTTGGGGGATTTCCAATAGATGATCCAAATGCTCATCTTGGTTCTTATTTTTTAATCAGCGACACCGTGGAGATGGATGGCATTATTGAAGACACCATCCGACTCTTCCTGTTTTTATTCTCCTTGAAAGATAAAGCCAAAGCATGGTTTCAATCTTTGTCATATGGATCCATAACAACTTGGGAGAGATAAGCTTAGGAGCACATCACAAAATATTCTCACTTTCCAAGGTAGCTCAATTGCGTGAAAAACGCCACTTCAGATAAGCAGAATTAGAACCATTTTATGAGGCTTGGTAGAGATTCAATGATTTACTTAGAAGATGCCCTCAACATGGTTATCAGGTCTAGATGCAAATGGAAATCTTCTACAACGGACTGAATTGTCAAACAAGGACAGTAATGGATTAACAAGCTAGAGGAACTTTGGTGTCTAAGACTACGGATATGGCTTCCTCCTTACTGGATAAAATAGCCACTAACAGTAATCAATGGCCAAGTGAGCGTTCAAGTGCAAAGATAATAGCTGGTCTTTATGAGATGGATCCCATTATCGCCCTTATAGTTCAAATATCCTTTTTTACAACTCAAATAGTTGTATTGACATCACAAGGATCACAAAAGAAAGCGGAGTCTAGTCTATCATGGTTGCTTCTACATCATACCATGAGCCTGAGAAGGAAAATGAGCAACTCCAGTATGTGAATGGCAACCACCACAATCAGAGAGGAAATTACTTAGCAAACCAGTACCATCCAGGACTACGAAACCATGAGAACCTCTCTTATAGTAATAATGTGAACGTGTTGCAGCCACTACCTGGGTTCAATAATCAAGCTTCTAAAGGAAAGTCATCAGTGAAAGATATCTTAGAGACCTTTATTTCAAAGACAAGGGCGAGATTCAACAAGGATGAGTCAAGAATTGACAATATTGAGACTCATATGACCACATGGAAGCCACAATGAAGAATTTAAAAGTATAGATTGGTCAACTCGCAACTACAATAACCTCCCAACAGAAAGAGAAGTTCCCTAATGATACAGATGTTAACCCAAGAGAGCACTGCAATGCCATCACATTGAAGAGTGGAAAAGAGCTTGAAAAGAGCATGCATACTGAGGCTGTGGTTCTTACACTTGCTTCGGATCATGTTGATGAAAAACTAGTTGAATAGAAAAAAAACTGAGGCAGAGGCAACAAAGAATAACTTTAGGCCTAACGCAATGTCATTCCGAGATAATCCTCCCATTTTGAAGCCACGACTGCCTTATCCACAAAGGTTCTTGAATAAGGTATTCCTTTCGGTGATACTTTGGCACAAATGCCAAATTATTCCAATTTGTTTTAGGAAGTGATGTCAAAGAAAAGAAAGCTAGTGGGATTTGAGACAGTCAAGTTGACAAAAGAATGTAGTACCATTTTCCAAAAGAGGTTCTCTCAGAAACTAAAAGATCTGAGTAGCTTCATTAATCTATACACAATTGGCCCTTATACTTTTGATAAGGCATTGTGTGACTTGGAAGCTAGCATCAATTTGATACCACTATATGTATTCAAGAAATTGGGCCTTGAAGAAGTGAAACCACCCATAATCACTTTGTAACTAGCTAATAGATCCATCACATATCCTAGAGGGATCACTAAAGATGTGTTCGTTAAAGTTAACAAGTTCATCTTCCCGGTGGACTATGTGGTTTTGGTCATTGAAGAAGATCAATAATTATCATTAATTATTGGTCGACCCTAAGTTGACATTGCTAGTTAATGAGGAGCTGGTAATATTCAACATATATCAAGTAAAGAAAGCCTAAGAGAAATCAATACTTGCCACATGGTTCAATCAATTGATGCAATGGAGGGTAAAAATTTCACAATATAATTATTTTATGAACCTCTAGAGCAGTACATGGCAACCAGTTACTCAAATATTGATATAGTTGCTACTGGGAACTACATAGGGACCAATGAGGTAGTAGATTTCATCCTAGATGAAGAAGTCGATTCACTTGATACAAAGAATAACTACATTGAAGAACCTTTGAAACATCTCAACATCATTAAATCGAAAGAGGTTTTGAAGGCTATACCGGAGTTGAAGCAGTCTCCTAATCCTAGTGGTCGTACTATATTGAAGAAGAGTTCAAAGCTAAGGGACAAGTTTGGAAACAAGAGAGAAGTGTCACCTGAAGACCCAACTTAGGTACTCCGATTATGTCAAGCTAATGACATAAAAGAAGTGCTTCTTGGAAAGTAGCCAAAACTTTCTATCTCTCTATCTCTTATTTTGTATATTACTATCAAATTTTATTTTATAATCAGTTTATTTTTTTTATGTAGGTTAAGTCTCAATTTTTGGAGAGAAGCTAGAAGCAACATTCAACATCCATCAATCAAACATCGCATCACCATGATACCGATAGCAATAAAGACAACCAATATTTTCATTCAAAGAAGTCCTCTTCCTTTTTCTTTAATTTCATATTGAGGACAATGTTTAGTTTTTAATTTGGGGGTGAAATATTAATTGTTTAATTGCTTATTTTTTTTATTTTCTATGATTTGTGTGAGTTTAAAAAAAAATTGGCATACTTGTATGAGTTAGATAGTGTTGTTGGTCATGATGTATATACTTGAGAACATGTATTAGTTTATGAATTATTAATAAGTTGTGTTTTGGGTTAATTGTTTGCTTATTCATACGATGCATACTTATGAACATGAATTAACTGTAGCGTTGTACAGAAATAGATTGATTTGCGTGATTTAGGTTGAAATAAAGAACTTGATGTTCAATCCCAAAACCTATTGTTGACTACATCTTTAACATTACATAACATAATTTGGGGTGTTCGAGCCAGTGCAAGGTATGATTTAAATTTGTCATGATTCCGTGCATGTTGAAAAAAATATTGGTGTAGTGTGACTTTAACTTTCAAGTATGAACTAGTTGATGGTTGTATGCTAGGGATCTAACCCCTCTTAATTTTTCTTTTCTCTATGTCTCACGCCGACACTTTTTTGACTCGAGTTATCAAGTCTGTTGTGGTATCTCAAAACCCTACTTTTGGCCTTTGAAGTTGGGGAGTTATCGACTAAAAGTTTGTTACAGAGGTCAAGAAAAGAAAAAAGTGGGAGGTTGATCTTTAGATAAAAATATCAAAATAAGCAAGTAATTGTGCAACTGTGAAATAATTATGAGGTCTTAGATAACTAATGAGTTTAAATCACTTGGTACAAGCTTGATTGCCGAAGCACTCATAAATTGGGAGAATTGTTACGTGCAAAAATTATTGCCATCACTAGATAGACCAAATCATATTTGAGAGATGTAAGAAATTAGAAATTGAAAATAAACCTTAGAATGCACCTTGGAAAGAGAATGAAAAGAAAATAAGTTTAGGGATGTGTGATTCACATGAGCAAAGAAATGATATATTTGAGTTTGGAGGTCGGAAATTAGATCAATTTGTGAATGTACAGCGTTGCACTTAATTCTTCACACACATACCCGTTTTCCATTGAATATGTAAGAATTTAGTTTTTGCACTATAACTTCGAAACAGTTTATACACCTGATGTAATGTTTTCAACATTGAGCCGCAGAAGCAAGCTAGGTAGCTAAACTTATTTTAGGTGACTTTGTTCGTTTATTTGTGTTAGTGTGTCCTTAGTTATTTTCTTTAAATTTTATATTTGCTTGAGAACTAGCAAAGTATTAAGTTAGGGGTGGTTGATGAGTGAATTTCACTCATTGTTTTAATACCACTTTAGCTGATTATTTAATTGTTCTTGATAGTGTTTTACTTCGTATTAATGTGTGTTTTGATGTTGTTTTAGAGGTGTGTCAAAATGGTGAAAGGTGTAGATTGCGTTAAAAAGAATGTGTGGAAGAAGACATGAAAAAGTGCCTAAATCAGATACAAAAGAAAATACGGCAGTTGGGCGCTACAACGCCCAACCATGGAAGTAAGAGAAACCAGACAGGGAGTTGGCGATGTAGTGTCAGCTTCATGGCGCCGTAGCGCCAACTTAGAAGCAAGAGAAATAGAGATCTAGCACCATAGTGCCAGTAAGAGAAATATAGCAGCGCCACACAACCCAATCTGTCCCCAATTCATCTAAGACTTGAGAAGACTATAAATACAACCCTAGAGACCACTTCAAAATTGAGAATTGAAGGAGGCAATTGAGAATTGAAGGAGGCAGGATTCAAGAAATCAAGAATGAAGCAAAGGCAACTTAGCGAAGAAGATTGATTCAACCATTAAAGAAAAACTAGTTTTATCTTTCTTCTTTTCTTGTTATTCTTTATGAATTGTATAGATTTCATTTCTCGTATCATGAACTAATAATTCCTCTAAGGTTAGCCAAAACTTGAGGATATGATTTTATTTTGTTTAAGTTATTTCTATGAAATTTTCCAATTCCATTTATTTGTGTTGTTGATTTAATGTTTTCAGTTTACTAGCCATTAATTAAATGATTAGATACTAGTCAATTTAGGCACTTGAGATAGGGGAATTTATTTGCCCTCACATCAATAACAAAACCTAGAATTTACGGGTTTTGAGAGAAAGTGTAGAATCCATGAAGTTTGTTCCATCTAAGAATCATGATCTTAATAAATCTTGATTTTAATTCGAAATAGAGATATTGAAATTAATTTTTAGAATTATTTTTTACTCTTGCTTATAAAATTGATTAGAAATAACTAGGTTTTTTAAAAATCATATTTGATAGTTCACTGAAATTATACCATTAGCACTCCTATATTGATTAATTTATATAACTTGCATTTATTCGTTGAATTCGTCACAATCATCCCTAGTTTAGATAAAATATTGATTCAAAAAAATTCATTCATCTAGATAAACTAGAGGCTACGCAATTATAGCACTTAGTATAAAATTAAATTACAATCCTTGTGGGTTTGACACTCAAACTCCATTCATATATTACAAAACTTGACACCATACATTTGCGATATATTTACGTTGCAGAAAATGCATAACATAATCGAACACTTGAAAATATAATCCCTATAGGACATAAATGGGTTTTTTTAAGGAAGTGAAATGAAAATAATGAAATTACAAGATACAAAGTCTGACTCGTATCTCAAAATTTCTCACAAAGACCTGGAATTGATTATGAGGAAACATATTCTCCCTGAACACTATTATTTTTAGATTCTTAATTAGTTCGACCGTGTCACAAAGGTTCGAATGCGCCTTATGGATCTAGTAACTCCCTATTTGTATTGTTCATTTGAAAGTGACACACACACACACACACATATATATATATGAAAGTCCTCGAAAGATTTAAAGTGCAAAGAATAAATAATACATGTTCGAGAACTATGTTATCAATTAAATTGCAAAAATCATTATATAGATTGAAACAATTCGGACGTATGTGGTGTAATCACATCAATGAGTATTTGTTGAAGGAAGGTTATAAAAATAGCGATGTCTATCCATGTGTTTTCATAAAGAAAATAAATATTGAATTTGCAATTATGACATTAATGTTGAGAATTTAAATTTAATTGGAACTCCTAAAGAGCTCAACAAAATTATCGATTTTTTGAAAAATGAATTTGAGATGAAAGATTTGGGAAAAAATAATTTTTGTCTCAGGTTGCAGATTGAACACTTCTAGAATGATTATTTATTCACCAATCTACATATATAGAAAAAGTCATAAAACTTTTTTATACACATAATGTACATCCATTAGCATCACTTACGGTTGTTCGATCACTTGATGTGAAAAAGATCTATCTCGTCCACTTAAAGATGAAGAAACGATTCTTGGTCCTGAAGTATCGTATCTTAATGCAATTAAAGCATTAACTTAACTTGTAAATTGGACTTGATCCGACATAGCTTTTACAATAAATCTCCTTTCAAGATATAGCTCTATACCAACTTAAAGACAATGGAATGGTATTAAACACATTTTCGTTACCTAAAACATACTATTGATTTGAGATTATTTTATTTTCAAAAGTCACGATTTGCTTTATTGGGATATGCAGATATAGGTTATCTATTTGTTCCACATAAAACTATATCACAAAATAAATATGTGTTTATAAGCAGAGGAACAGCTATATCATGGGAATCTGTAAAGCAAATCTTGACAGCAACATTTTCAAATCATTCTGAAATTATTGCAATTTACGAATTAGGCAAAAAATGTGTATGGTTAAAAAACATGACCTACCATATACAAGCCTTATGCGGGTTAACTTCAATAAAAGATAATCTAACAATTTTGTATGAAAATAATGCAATTTGTATTGCACAACTCAAATGAGACTATATCAAAGGTGACATAACGAAGTATATTTCTTCAAAATTCTTTCATACATATAAGCTTCAGAAAAATTGTAACATCAATATTTAACAAATTCACTCAAGTGACACTGTAGCTAATTTATTCATAAAAGCACCACTGACAACTACATTAAAAAAATTGATTCACGAGAATGGAATGTGTCGACTCAAAGACTTTCAGTGATCAAAATCAGGGGGAATAGTTGTACTCTATTTCCTTCGCTTAGAATTTATGTGACTGGGTTTTCATAGCAAGGTTTTAATGAGGTGGCCATTTTTTTTAATGCTCCAAAATAACAATACTCTTTTTCCTTTGTTTGTTATTTTTGTCAAATTGTACTTTTATCAAACAAGGTTTTAACGAAATATATATTTTGTAATGTGTCATTTAAGGAGAAGTGTTGTGAATGGTTTATTAATGAATGACTATTGTACCTCTACAGCCCAAAAAATTATTAGTATTGTACTCCTAATTCTTTTCAATAAATAGGTGCATTGGAAGAATTATTTTGTGTACGTTTAACCAGCTCTAGAAATTACTACTATTTATAACATTCATGTGTTACTTAACTAAAACAATTGCATTTTATGTATAATTTTACATAGTAGAAAAGTAAACATCCCAAATCACCTACAAATCATTCTATTAAAATCTATACTTGTCATATTTACATATTACAAACTAAGTATGAATGATAATTGAAACTGCAGACCATCTACTTTACCAAAAATGTAACATCCCAAATTTTTACTACTAGTTGTTATATTTAAATTTAGGACTTAAGTGCACTATTATTAAAGTTTAATGAATTTATTGGTAATTGACCTAGTCTAATGACCTTATTGGTTATTGACCAATAGTTTTAGGGCCTAAGTGGAAAGTTATTTGGAAAGTTAGATTAAATCATGCTTAAAACATATGTAAGTATGCTAATTAGTCTTGACTAAGGATGATTTATCGACCACATGCATTATTCACACCACATTTCAAGCCAATGTAATTGAATTGACCACACAAATCAAGAAAATTGGTTTAACCACATCCATTATTTACACCAAGTTTTAAGTCAAGTTATTTGATTTGACCACATGATTAAAGTATTAATTTGACCATTTTAATGACAATACACCATTTATGCATTTACCATCCCTAACATCTAGCCACTTCCTTTCACTTTTCTACACATGGTCGGAGACAAACCTAACACTAAACTACCATCAACAATCATTTACACACTTTCCCTCTCTATCTCTATAACGTTGTCTCTCCACTTCTCTTTCTCTCGTCATTTTTATGTTCATA